>JARK01001723.1:6292-28043 GCA_000688135.1 Ancylostoma ceylanicum | reverse complement strand
GGGGGGGGGGGGGGGGGGGGGCGTGAGGTAAAAATTGGGATCTTCGCCCTTTTTGGGGACCCGGGCAAGAAATGAAATTGATGAAGAAACTCCCGTAAAATTAATGAAACCTTACAATAAACATTTTCCAGAATGGACCAAGTGATATCGTTCAGATACCACTATTTTCTGGATAAGAGAACCAACCTTTTCATTCATATCAAGCAGTACACATTTCAGTCCTTTATCGATCGTTACATTAGCAATACCGGCTCCCATGAGTCCAGCTCCGACCACAGCTACTTCTCTGGAATCAGTTAGCTGAATCCTGCCTCTCTGATCACCAAGTCTATGAATCCACGATGTCCATAACAAAAACACCCACTTCACAGGCAACCCTTGGCCGTACTTGTTCTTCTTACACTCGGTAGAGCCGTTGAACAACCCGATCAGAGCCTTTGACTGGTAGGACTGGGTAAGCTCACCAAAGCTCTAAATCGAAACTTTTATTAGAAAATCAGTCCTAAGCCAGGTGATCCAGTCAATCACATTTTTTATCTCATTTTTCTATTCAGGGGTGAAAAAACCTACCTTGGACTCCAAATCATAACCTCTTGATGGTCCCTCCACAATTCCTGCACGTATGGCTTCAAGAATCTTCAGCGGTGCTGGGTAGTTTCCACCGGTTTGCTTCATGACCTGAAGCATAACCCATGTGTACTGATGAATTCTTTGAAAGGTTTTCAGAACATTCCAGAGCAAAGGGAGAAAATTTACAGGATGGGTAAATGGATAAAAAAAGAAAAGATCGTGAAATGAAAAAAGGCGAAGCTTACCTTATCCTTAGCCATCTTCATCACAACGTTGTCCAAGACTAAGGAGGTGTTCAGGGCCTGGAACGTAAAACTCCTCCGATGTTCTAATAGGTTCAACATCGAGGAATTCGTCAGGAAAAGGTGAGAAGAAAGTTGCTAGTTATATTTGATAATTTTTAAAAAGAATTCATGCTCTCTGGGATACCTTTGGAACTCACTTTCCTTTTGTTCAGCACATCTATAGGCTATGCTTGAACCAGAAAAACTTCAGAAAATCGGGAAAAACCACACTGAGCACTGAGTGATCGAGCGAAATGGTAATAGCCGCTAGACCTCTTCCAGCCAGCGCAACCCACCTTGTTCATCACCTTCTGCAGCAACGGTTTCTCTCTGTTCACTTTCAAGGATCCACTGGCTAGTTGTCGTGCTGTATCTACCGCTACTCTCTCCAGATACCTAGAAACTAGCAGATAACTGGGAGTTATGATAGACTTTTAGCTAATTTAACCAACCTATGCGTATTTACTGCAGCTGGCTCGAGGCCGTCTCCCAACGGTTGAACAACTGAGTCTACCAGACCGATTTTCTTGGCCTGAAAGCACGTTTGGAGGAGAAAAATCGGCATAGTCGCGCTCCATTGGAGACAAAACATTACGTAATTTTTTTGGTGTAATTACCAATGGTTCTACTTCAAGGCAAGGGTGCGGTCATGATGAGGCAAAAGGTGGAGGGTCAAACTTCTGGGGTTGGGCCATTTTAAGAATGGCAGAAAATCGGCCCGCCCATTTCGCCTTACCATGACCCGCACTCTTAAGGTAACTGCAGAATCTTGGGAATTTAGGACAAAAAATAAAATTTTCAAGACCAGAAGTGTAAAAAATCCGAGGCGAGGAAAAATATTTTTAATCCTCTGACTTTCTATGAAATATTGCATCTGGTTGTACTATAGTAACAAAAACAAGTTCTGAGGGATTTTTCCAGAAAACCAAGACTAAAGATTCCTAACGAATTTTACCTTGTCAGCTTTGACTCTCTTCCCAGTCAGCATCATATCCAGGGCATTCGGGATCGACACCAGTTTGGGTAGACGTTGTGTACCTCCGGCTCCAGGGAGAAGTCCGAGCATGACCTAGAAACGAACTTTCCTTAATCTTCTCTGTTATTTGGGTGAAATCGGGATATTCTTGATTGCGACTTCCGTTACATGAATACTTCCAACTTCTCATGGAAAGTTACATGTACGTGCGTGCGATATGCATGTGTGCGTAAGTGATAGATCGCTCAGGGACAGCAACGCAGGAATTTCTACTAAGAACAACATGCAAAACAGTGGAACTACTTTGTAATAAAAAAAAAACTATCGTGCTCATACACTTCGACCTATCAGTCACCACCATGCGTGCGTGCGTTTGACGCACGCACGCATCCAACATGAATTGACCTGAAATCCTCCACATACCTCTGGTAACGCCAACTGTGTCTTCTTGTCATTAACAGCGATTCGATAATGACATGACATCGCTAATTCCAAACCTCCACCCATACAACTGCCCATAATCGCTGCTACTATGGGTTTACCGGACTGCTCCAACTTGGCAAATTGTTCCTGGGCTTTCCTGGAAATACAGAAATATCCAGGTTAGGCTTACAGGGGCTGTTAGACCCATAAATTGGTTGATGAGGAGTGACTCACTTAGAGATAGTAGCTCCCTCCGCTGGAGTCCTCGCTTTGCTCAGCATCCCTACATCAGCGCCAGCCACGAAACTACCAGGCTTTCCTGACATGAGGACGATGGATTTGACCGAGTTGTCACGTTCCGCCTGTAAGAATCGATTGCTAATCTAAACAGCTAAGTAATTCACTGAGAAGGCGAAGACGAGGAGGTGGGCGTGGTTGGCCAAAAAAGGGGGAGTGGCCTACCCAAAATTTGGGAGGTAAAGCCAATAATGAAATAAAATCGCCGAAAACAGCCATTCACTTGATGGGAAGGAAAACAGGGCATTAAGAATCAGCAGAGGACAATTGTCCGGTTTTACTATTTTTCTAGGAAATCATTCCACAATTTTTCAGCTGCCACTGATACATAACTAGGGTGTTGAAGGTCAAAAAAGGGGGAGGGGGGAGGGTTGGGCGTTGAGTGAAAATGTGAAATCTCTTCGGAAAGCGGGACCTGGCCTAAATAACTTAGAAAAATAAAACCTTCAAAAACGAACTGTATTCTAAACCGTATTGAACTGAACTGTGTTTTCTGATCAAAAACAAATATTCTAAAAAAATAACCATACTGGTAGAACTAAGAAATCACCTTCTCAAAGGCCGCTTGCAGGTCTCCAGCCAAAGCTTCATTCAGGACGTTCTCCTATAAGTATATTTGCAGTTATTTTTACAGGTGGTGTAACTGCTACAAAAATCAGCGGAACACACCTTGGTGTTAGCTAGATCCATCTTAATCACAGCTACATCTCCTTGATGTTCTAGTTTCACTGTCCCTGCAACAATCATTTCTCAAAAATACAATATCCCGTAGCAAATACACAGCTATTCCATGACTGTCGCAGTTTCATCTACGAGTGTAGATGATTTTGTGCTGACAATTTCATCTACAAGTGCTGGTTTAACTTCCAAAACTGCGAACTTCTACAGTTCTTCGGAATAAGAGACTATCCATGATTTATAGTATTTTCTAGTAATAATCGGTGAAAGATGCTTACCCACCTTGACATAATGGCGTCGTGGCGGAGAATCGTCGCACGGACGGTACTGAAAGATTTCATATCAAGTAATTACAAGTAACTAGTACATTTACTCTTTTCTGGAACTATGCGGACACTTCAGAGCAGAACACTGTCTTGTCCATACACCACGTCAAATTCCTGCCTTGTGAGGGCAGAAAAGTGATATGTTGCGGCACTATGTTAGCTCTTCCGCTCAGAAGCCCAACGATTCCATGCATAGAACCCATCCGCATTTTATGGTGTGAACCACCCCTCATACTTTCTTGAGGAAGGATCCTCTTAAAGTTCATAAATCTAAGGGTTGAAGAATGAAGAACAATAAACAACAGCGTAACCCTTGAATTTTTCATTTAGGCTCATCAGCTGCTCTCTTTATTTACGTGTACAAAGGAGGAACTGGAAGTCGATCCAGAACGAAGAACTATGAAGTCAGAGGACAATGAACCATCGAAACTCTGGATTCGGTAGGATTCCAGTTCTAGATATTCCAAGTCCCCAAAACCATGGGAAATGTGCACATTTCGGATGTTCACAGCAGATTATAGAGCGATACGCGTGGAAAGGGTAGGCAAACTCCGGAACAGGTCAACTCTAGCAACCATCCAATCGTAGACCCTTTCTAGATCCCTCCTATACTTACAACATTCCACGTTCACAGTGCGTCCTATACGCCACAATAGATGAGTATTTTTTGTATAAATTGGCGGCCCGTACACGCGCTGAATGCAGGACATTTCAAAATTGTCACTAGACGCATCGTAGTGACAAGGACCATACCGCAGAAAAATCACTACGCGAGTCTCCACGGCCCTACACAAACAGAAACTCATCCGTAAGTTGACCATGGGCAGCCGTTGATCTATGGAAACCAATCAGATCCACACTGAACCAAATAACAATCATTTACTGCTTGATTTGATGAAGGAAAACTGATCACATCCGTAACGGCTCCCACTACAGCTTTCCTATCCGCACCTTGTCCGCAATAGTCGGGGTGTTTCGGAAATAGTTTCTCTACCAACCCAAACCCCTTCACCTCCACCAGCTTTCCAGATGTCCTGGCCTACTCATAATTCCGCATTTTGTTAGTCCTGCTGTAGAAATTCGCTCCTCCAGGATGTCCAGGCACTGTGGTGGCTAATAAAATAAGGGATAAGATGACAGTGGTGTTGCGCCACGCATTCGACTTCATCTGAGCATCGTGGAGCCACTGAAAGCATGTGTGCCCTGCACAGTGACTTGCGGGAACACCTGATGCAGTCATCGCTTCATCCTTCCAAACACCTCTGGTACCAATTCACCAACCCCAAAGGAACGGCTGACTTGGTCAGCCAGAAGCGGGGACTGAAATATCGATAGTAGGCGCAGCAATGCGCTCCTTCCCACTCACTACATGCACCTGCTAATAACATATATTCAAACAAATTATACAAATTAACAACTTGAAACGTGTGTTGCTCCACCTCGACATGCATATTCATTGAGGAACCCACCGATGAATCTTGTCCCATGTGTCAGCCGCGATAACATTCTGTGTTCGACCCCGAATAGCAGCGGCCTATTAAGAAAATATTGTCAGTTTATGTGAAATTCCACGAAACAATCTATCCACGAATACTCGAAGAAAACCGAAGGAAACCAACACAGGATAGGAGAAGACGACAAGGAAGTTGACTTAGAAAGATAGGTGACCAAAGTAGAATAGAAGTAAAAAGGTGAAGTGTAGACATTAAAACAAGGCAAAATTAAATATTTATACACGTTCTCGGGACTAACCTCGCAAATTGACAAAGTAATAAATATCAATTAAGTATTCAAGAAATAAAAAAGAAAATCTATGGTTACCGCATGTCAAAGCAAGAATGATACTTGGTGAGCACATGGCAGGGCTAATGAACCGTAAGCAAACTAACTAGCTACCCTAATGAAATCGGAGACATCAATTATGAAGAGTGAGAATGCACTGGAAAATAAAATATAAAAGCAACACCATGGGACAAGTCATTATAATAACAACAGATCCGTTCATAACAAAAACAGAGTCAAATATTGGGCTAGGCACTTAAGGGTAGAACTTCTTTCCACTCTTTGCATGATCCTTGAGAAGTTGACAAGGAGTGAACTGCAAAAAAGAAAGTTTCCTCAAATTCCGATTCCGTGCCTTTTTAGCACAACATCAACAAAAAAAAAACATGTCAAAAAGAGCAAAAATATGTTAAAATAGCAAACTTCGGCTTGGACTTCAGATTTTTTTTGTAACGCTAACAACAACGTCGAACCAATTTGAATAAGAAAGAATTAATGAAGATAAAAGAGGAGAACAGAATGATAAAAGTCCTGGCCAATCACTCTGGCATGACAGAAAACCGCCCGTCTGGTCTGCCGCGCCGCATCCCCTGTGCGATGCGGTAAACCAGCTGGGTCCTGCATTGTCAAGCGTTGCCGATATTGATATTCTGCTTATGTTTTTACTCAAAAAATTGGGATGAAGACATATACACGAAGAAAAGGAGACACGAAGAAAACAGGGGAAAACATCGCCCAACAACAACAGCGGCCAGCTGACCTACCGCGCCGCGTGGGTGGTGCGACGCGGCGGACCAGACGGACGGCATCCTATGGTGCAAGCGTGGTTGATTCAAGTTTCGGATGAATGATGGGGGCAAAAAAAAAACTATTTCTCACAGAAACATTGCAATAAATAATGACCAAAGAGTGATAATATCAAACAAAATTCTTGAAAAACGCACCTGCTCGGGAGCGTAGGCAGACGCGAACTTCTCCATCGAGCTCACCAGCTTCTCCGCTCCATACAAGTCCACAAATCGGAATGGACCACCCCAGAATGGTGGGAATCCAATACCAAACACTGATGCAATGTCACCGTCCGTCTAAAAGCACAGCATGCACCAACTTTATAAAACCTGTATCAATGCACACGTGGATTCGCAAACAAAACTAGATCATCCCACTTACTGGGCCAGAAATCACTCCTTCCTGAAGGCATATCAATGCCTCGTTGACAAATCGAGACGCTAGTCGTAATTGACGGTCCTCTACCGAATCGCTGTAAGCAGAAATTCTCTGAATACCAACTTTGGAAGATGTTAAAGGGACATACCAGTTGAGTGGAGCATCCAATCGATATCTCTGAAGTATCTTCATCGCTTCATCATTTACCTTCTTCTTGCCTTTACTTTGGTAGACGTAAATACCTTTAAAAGAGACTCTTCTTTGACGTGCAAAACTTGTGAACTGATCCAATACTTACCCTTGTTACTCTTCCTTCCTTTGAAACCTGCTGACACCATGTCTGCAAGCAGTTCTGCGGATCCACCACGCACACGTGGACCCAATGCTTGACCAAGGAACGACGCTACGTGCTCGGCCACATCCAATCCAACCTGAGTGGATAGAATTAGCACGAAGAAAGGAAAACAGGAGAAGGTTGCTATACCTCATCAGCTAGTGTAGCAGCTCCTACAGGGAAACCAAACTGTTTGGTGAGCTTGTCTATCTCTGGTGCAGAAACGCCTTCCTGGAGCAGACGGACCACTTCAGACATCATTGGACCTAAGCATCGAACGACGAAGAATCCAGGGCAGTCCTGAAGACATCCGGTTGCGACTCACACCGAATAACCCAGATAACCATACGCAACGATACCCATACCTTGACAACCACAACGATTTTGCCCTGTTTCAATCCAAGTTGAGCAGCCGTAGCCAAGGTTTCTTTTGACGTGCCATCATGGACAATGATTTCCAGGAGCTGCATTTTTTCAACAGGGGAGAAGTAGTGCATTCCAATGACCTGCAAGGGGTTTTCCTGAGATATGCTGCTCTTGGATCTCGATGAAGAGTTCGGTTCGCATTCCAGATTTGGTGACCACGTAACCCAACTATTGATTTCGCATGAGAATAGAGGTCAAAGTGTAGGCGATCATGTCAATATACAGTCGTGTCGTTTGGACAGTGCGTCTTCCGTGACAGCGGCTCTGCTGGCATTGTGGCACGCAGCGCGGTCGGGCGGCTGACCCACGATCAACTCGTTGTCTTCGGTAAGTTTTATAGCTTGTTCCCTCCTATATTGTTCTTCCTCAGTTCTTAGAACAACGAAGGAAGGAAAAAGACGACAAAACTTGTCAAAGAAGCCGGATCCATCGTGGGTCAACTGTTTGACTGGTCACGCTACGTGCTCCAATGCCAGCAGAGCCGCTGTCGCGGAAAATGGACTATCCAAACGACAGGACTGTATACTAGCTGCATAGCCAACCACACGTTAGACGCAAATACGTCACATCCAGATCCAAATTACACCGAACAACAACTGTTTATAGGACAATTTATGCTAGATGCGTGCGTCAGTCGCGCGTCAGACTGCTAAAGATTTCCCCTGAAGACCAGCGGGTACAACATGAAAGAAATAGCGAAAGACCGTCGCGAATAACCACAACACTGCAAACGCTCGCGTCCTACCTGCGTCTAGACTGCGTCAGAATTGCGTCTGGACCTGTCCTACATTATATAGCACACACTACGAACACATACATCTACTATAAACTGCCCTTAACTCGCTAACAACTTCAGAAACCATACCTTGTCGGGTCTTGACGAAGCCTTCGCAATCTCCTTGATAGGAAGAGCAGAAGTATTCGAAGCAATGATGGTATCCTAAAGTATAAAGTTCATAAAAGGACTGATAAAACATATCTCTAACAAGTAATAACATTGTAAGCTAGGGATTTTTCGCTTAGAGGACCGTCAGTTAGCTCACAGTACGGACACTACTCTGAGCTCACCTTTCCAACGATTCCTTCAATTTGCTTGATGACTTTGTGCTTTAGTGGTAAATCCTCAAAAACGGCCTCGATGACAACATCTGCGTCTTTCATGGCTTTATAGTCACACGTTGCGGTAAGGTTGGAGACCATTCTGTAACTACCGTTATTAAACGAGAGAGCTCAACACGAAATAATCCCGCCATCGAGACCTTCGTGTATCCCAGTACTACGATGAGGAGAAAATATATCTAGTATTCCCATGAATGCAGATGATTCAGCACTAATTGCAGGAAAATACCCCTGAATCGCTTCCTTACCTTTCCTTTTCCAGCCTACTGATCTTCTTTCGCTTCACTTGACCATTAAGGTGAGTAGCGATCTGGTTTTGACCTCGTTCCAAACCCTAAACGATAAAGGTGTACCAATGAAATTAATCTACAAAACCCCACTTTTTCGCCAAAAATTTCAAAACATCATCGTTAATTCCAGAAATCTCCTAAAACTAACCTGTTCATTCATGTCCAACAGCACACATTTGATCCCTTTATCGATCGTAACATCAGCAATACCTGCTCCCATCAGTCCTGCACCAACAACAGCGAGTTCACTGCAATTATGCCGCATTCGCAAGCATGTCTAGCGCATGATCAAAGCATTCCTTGCAAAAGTGAAGACGAAAACCTACTTGACAGTCTTTCCCTGACCATACTTATTCTTCTTGCATTCCGTGGATCCATTAAATAGTCCTACAAGTGCCTTTGACTGGTACGTCTGGATGAGCTCTCCGAAGCACTTAAACATCAGACTTTCTAAGAACAAAACAACTTCTTCAGATAATAACCAAACCGTTATAGGGCTGCATGCATCACTGAGATTACCAAGGGTAAACGTGTTAACACCACATGATTTGCTGACCGTTGGTGTTGGTCTCAGCGTCAACATGCTTACCCTGGGTAATCTCAATAATGCATCCAGGCCCTAAACCCGGAAAAAACCTAACTGAATGTTACCTGTGCTTCATAATTGTATCCTGTTGATGACCCCTCTACTATTCCCGCTCGGACTGCTTCAAGGATCCTCAGTGGTGCTGGGTAATTTCCTCCTGTTTGTTTCATAACCTTAATAAAGTGAAACCTATTGAAGAAACGAAGAGTTTCAAAGCAAAGATGGCCAAATTCCCACTAAAAATAAGACCCAGAAACGGTTTATCCGGAGATGAGACTCATTCCACAGCGCTCTGGTCCTAAATCCCCTGAGCACATTCGGAAAACGGCCAAACTCACCTTATCTTTAGCCATCTTCATCACCAAATTATCCAATACAAATGTTGTGGTCATAGCCTAAAAATCAGCAATTTTAAGTCATTATCACTGGAAAAGGTGTGGGCAAAATTATTTTATTCCTTAGCGCTTAAAAGCAATGGCTACAGATTTAAAACTTTCAACAGAAACTGCTAGCTCACCTTGTTCATCAACTTCTCCACCATGGGTCGCTCTCTGTTCACTTTCAGTGATCCACTAGCTAGTTGTCGAGCTGTATCTACTGCTATTCTCTCTAGATATCTGAAGATTTTGAAGTTAGCCATCGGAAAAGAAAGAAAAATTCGGTAATGCAACTTACTTGTGAGTATTGATCGCTGCCGGCTCCAATCCGTCTCCTATTGGTTGAACTACAGAGTCTACGAGGCCTATCTTCTTCGCCTATAAAAAGCAAATTCAATGGAATTTCTCAATAAAAAACAAACTGAGAGAATATGCAAAACGGTTAGGCAGAAGAACAGTGAGCCGCAACAATGTCTACTTACAGTAAACTCGAAACCGGCGTAGACAAGGGGCGGGACCGCGCGCGACCTTCTTGGGCAGAGACATAGGGGGCTCTGCATGCTGGCTCTGGTTGTCTGCTTCCGCCACCTGCACAGATCTCGAGTGCCACGCAGCAACAGACAACCACAGCCAGCATGCAGACCTCTCTGTGTCTCTGCCCAAGAAGGCCGCGCGGCCCCGCCACTTGCCTACGACCGTTTGGAGTCTACTGCAGCTTCAGTGAAGCTTGATCAGCTTGATACATGCCTTTCCAAAGCGGTTCTTGATGCCCCTACTGCAGTAGTGTAACAAAATAGCCTTGAATATGTAGCTCGCGTGCACAATTTTTTATGATGAAAAGGTCAAAAAACCAATGGCAAGGATCCCAAGACCATAGTTTCTCATGAATAGAATTGAATATAATAGTAATAAAATAATATTTCATGAGAAATTGTTCCCATAACCCAGGTGACCAACAAATATTACCTTGTCAGCCTTGACTTTCTTGCCAGTTAACATCATATCCAGAGCATTCTGTAGTGATACGAGTTTTGGTAGCCGCTGCGTACCTCCTGCTCCAGGGAGAAGTCCCAGCATAACCTAAAAAAGAACACATTACACCCTTGGAACGGAAACTCCTAAATACCTAATTTTTTTCTTGAACCTCCTTTTAGAGCGAGACGACTAAAAAAACAAAAAAAAAGGATGATTTCCAAGATCTCATCACAAACCTCTGGCAACGCAAGCTGTGTCTTCTTATCATTCACTGCGATACGGTATTGACAAGACATAGCTAATTCCAATCCACCACCCATACAACTGCCCATAATCGCTGCTACTATAGGTTTCCCGGACTGCTCCAACTTGGCAAATTGCTCTTGTGCTTTTCTAGAAGCAAGCAAGAAGCATTTAATAATATTTAACAGACAGTGGAAGCAGACAGTAATCAATTACTTGGAAATGGTAGCTCCCTCTACCGGGGTCTTGGCTTTGCTCAGCATCCCCACATCAGCACCAGCTACAAAACTGCCGGGCTTCGCTGACATCAGGACAATGGATTTGATGGAACCATCACGTTCTACCTGCAATAAAGAACTAACTAACCAAACTTGCTACAGGTAGGCTCAACAATTCACCTTCTCAAACGCCGCTTGAAGGTCTGCGGCCAGTGCTTCGTTTAGGACATTCTCCTGTAAACATTCATGATTGACACCCATATAACTCAAAACCAAGCATATAATTTAAAAATCCTATTCAAACACACCTTAGCATTAGCCAAATCCATCTTAATAACGGCTACATCGCCTTGCTGCTCCATTTTTACTGTGCCTGCAAAAACCAGAGTTTTTTTTAGATAACAATCTCCAGTAAGAGACTTTTTGGTATTTGCTGGGCAAAAATCGGTTTGATCTCGTGTTTCATTTATAACTCAAGAACTTGTCTACCATCATCAAAACCTGGTGTAGCTGAGTCATGAGGCAAACGTCTACGTGACCTAAGTGCCCAAGACGCAGTGCTACACTCTAGCCTAGACCAGAATTGGGAGATACTTAGCCAAACAGAATGACACTTCTTCCATGAGTTCTCAAAGAATGTAGAACTTCAAATACTGGGAATTTTTGGCATTTACTTAGCATGATTTGGCATCTACTCTTTGCTTAAAAAAAGTAGAATGTTGGCACGATATTACGAAAGCCGAGAGAAATCATAAGCCGCATCGGATGCATCTCTGAGATTACCTAGGGTAAAGGTGCTAACTCCTCCCAGATTTACCCATCGATAATAAGGGCTAGGATTCATGAACGTCTAACCCAGCAAAATCAGGCTAGCAAAACAACTTTACGTCCTGCGCCTCCTAGCACTACGTACTCCCTACTATAACAAATCACGCTACCCATCGCTGGTTCGCTTGGTTATCGCTTAATAAATCCCATCCAAAGGCGTCAATACGTTGCCCTGGGTAATCTCAATGATGCATCCAGGTCTATGTGAACTCTTCTTACCATTTTCTCGCATACCCTCAGAATAAGGAATCCCCTAAATAAGCGTTCGGCTGTTTTATCTACTAGACCCCTCTAGAGCAACACAAAGCAGAATCCTCAAAGCAAGAACAAATCCTACAAGAAAGAGAAAAAAAAGGCGAACCCACCTGCATTGAGCGACATTGTAGCGGAGAATCGTCGCACGAATGGTGCTGAACAAAAACGTATTACTTGCAGATAATGCTAGAATACGCACGCAGTGACGTCCTCGTTGGAGCGGACGAAGAACTAACTACTAACAACAGGACAAGGGCTTCTTTGAGCCAAAAAAGACCAAAACTCATAAACATTATCAACTTTAGGACATGGAGAACTTTCCTGTGGCGCGTTTAGGGACTACGAAGCTTATGAATCATCCATGGTTAGGCAACTAAACCAATATGGCTCAAAACCTCTTACTTTCCATGGTAGTTTTGTGTTCTTTGAAAGTCGGAGTACCCGGATGAAATTGTTGCAAAACCCAGTAACCATCACCTAACATTCATAACATTCATCTTCCGCATTACTGCTACAAAATACGGCACTATTCCACATTAGGGGCCCAATAGAGATTCTAGGGTGAAAAGCTAGTAAACGTTCACAAGAGAGCATCCTCTAGAGATGTTTCGAGCTCAACTGAGCTGGGTAAACTAATAACGTCTTTAAGGTGTGAAAATATCCCTAATGCGACTATAGAGGATAAATTGAGGTCGTGGATGTCAGTCAGCATAAAGCCAGCAAAACTAGGCCAAATTCTCGCTGTGACAATGCAAAAACAGCTGTTGGGAGAATGTAAATACGTTCAGAACTAAAGTCAGCAGTTTCTACCCAAAGATGTGGAACTACCCATAACTGGCGATAAAATGGGAGAAACAGGTAACTCAAATAAGTGTTTGATCACTAGGAGCAGGAAAAAAAGCTGAACTTCCACCCAATCACTCGAAAAACTCACCGATGAGCCTTGTCCCGTGTGTGAGTCGCGATAGCATTCTGGCCTTGACCCGAACACCGGCCTGATAAACAACTGTTTGAGGGAGCTAATGGTAACGCGAAGTTCGAAGGACTCGCGAATATGCACACTGAGGTTAAGTAATATTATCTACACGAATACTGACAAAGAATAGAATTCTGACAATCCTCAAAACACCTAGCCTAGTAGGTGGGCGAATCCGGATACGCTGCCCAATGTCCACCTATGGAGGTCAACCGATGTGAAAAAAGTGAAATTCACATTAAATTTGCATGAAGGTATCGGTTTTGGACAATTGTGATGGTTACAGTGTGGGAAACCGATGGAAAATATCAGTTTCAGCGAAAAACTGGGTCTCGCGCAAAACTGGTTAACATCTGTGCAACCTAAGGTAGCTCATACGGGAATTTAACAGGAAATTTTACCACGAAAATGAGAGGTTCGTTTCCCACTTGTCTCTGTAGCAATACCCTGACGAGGCATGCTGTAGTGTCGGTCGCTCATTTTTGCATCACAGAATGCCGCCCATCCGATCTGCCGCGCCGCAGCACCTCTGCGGCGTGGCCGAGCAGATGGGTAGCACCCTACATTGATCTCCAAACGGTCGTAGACAAGGGGCGGGACCGCGCGCGGACACTCTGATTGTCTGCTGCACCGAGGCAGCGGGCCTGCTGGGCAGAGACACGAAGGAAAACCGATAGGTCGTGATTTCCCAGTGTCTACAGAAGTGCAGCAGACAACCAGAACGCTCGCGCCGCGGTCCCGCCCCTTGTCTACGACTGTTTGGAATTCACTTTATGCGTGCAGGTGGGTGATATTCTGTGATGCAGGAATGATTGATCGGCATTGTACATTTTCAGAAAACCATTCTGTTCACTTTTTAACTGAAATCTTCGTTTGAGAGTCATCGTGAGGGTCTCGTCTGTGGAGAGAAATAAGCAATTTTCATATGTACGGTTTCACCAAGGATGGTAGCAGGAGAGAAATTAGAGAAATCAAGAATATGGGAAAGAGTAGGATTACGGAAGACCCACTGCCGTAAGCGAATGTCAATTAGTGCCAGCGGATTTGCCAGTGCAAGCAGAACCCTGCGCCGCACATACCGAGGGTCTCACACGATTCACCTTAGAATTACTACCATATTTGGTCATGCATGCTCTTAATGTAGTCTTGCTTTGAAAAAAATTTAAAATTAAACCACAGACCTTGCGAGTGGTTGCAGGTTTCTGCTTCGAAGCCTAAGCCTAGTTTCAATCCTAACCCAAGCCTAGAGCTAAAACTACTGGTTCCCCACAAATGAGTTTGAAGAAGCTGGGCTACGACAAATATGATCGTGAAATTCCTCTCTGCAGGTCATCTCACACATTTTCCAAAGAATATCGCTGCTTTTGGCATTAAACAACATAGAAGAGAAATTAAAACGTGAAAAGGGTAAGAGGAGCGGAATTTGTGTAGCGTTTGAGCACCAATAAGAAAAGTACAAAGGAATGTGAACATCCTTGAGCCGAAAAACGAAGTATCAAGTTATTCTAGGCAGATTCGTCCGAACACAGGTGAGGACAGTGCAGCATACTACGCTGTGCGGGCTACGCCGGCACAAAGTCCGAAGTACACGGGTGCCGCGTACATCGACCTCGGACACACGAAGAATGTCAAAAAAAAGTTCATCAGAACAATTGCTGGCAGAAGAACGGGAACTGATATGAGATCATTTGGTACTTGCGACAAAATTACCTAAAGACCTATCGCGAAGGGGTAGAAAATCCGCTTCTTACTGCTTTTCTAGAGAGCCCCTACATGTTTTCAAGGGAATATGATCAAAAAATCTGCAAGGAAAACTCATAGCCGACTATTTCTGCGAACGTTTAGTGATAAGACACCTTCACTACTTCATTTTCTAGTGAAAAATTGCATGAGTTACAGGAACAACAAAGTTCTTTCACAGGAAAGTGACTAAAAACCATTGAAGAATTGAATACCCACCGAAAAATCTTATAACCCGTGCGATTTATGGGGTACTGATGGCTGGCTGATAACGGGAACACTCTCGTACGGCCTACTGTGCGCGAACAACGCAAAACAACAAGAACAAACTGGATAAGGCTACCGCGAGACGTGCGGGTCGTGTATCGTCCGTGACTTCGGAGAAAACACGGGATACGTCGGAGAGGCGCCTAGGGAACAGTGATCTAAGCATTCTTAATTAAAACTTGTGTGATAGAAGGTTCCAGTGGCAATATTATTGCACAGACAGATCTTTGAAATACAATCTGAATGACCGAACTGCACAGTGAGGCGAGTGATGAGTGGGATTTGCAGAAAAAAAAGACTAGCCCCTCAAATACAGTCCTTCTCAAAAAGATAGACGGATTGCGCGAGCGGTTTTAGCGTCGCGGCTGGAGAATCGCGGCGGGACCCACTCGACCCTCTCACTTAGAGCATGATCTCTCCGCATCCCTCGTTCAGTTTCCGCCGCGATGGTGCAGTCGCGCAATCAGTCTATCTTTTTGAGAAGGACCGTACACAATATCCCTCATCCAATTGACCATACTCGCGGTGATTCTGCCCGTTTTTAGTTCTTTCTTGTGGTTTTTATTTGACACCGTATTGCGACCACGACGCTGAACAACTACAATGAGGTGTGCTGGGCCGCGCCGCAGCACCTATGATAATGCATATAGTCTTTCCAAAAAAATACTTGCCTCCCGCTACACTGCGCGTCGACTGAGCCAAGTCACAGCACGTATGATAATGCATAGGAGGCGCAGCGCGGCTCAGCAGACGAGCGGTGGATGCCGGGGGCAAGTATTTTTTGGAACGACTGTAGGTGATGTGGAGCTGCTTAATAGGCGGGCGGTGCTGTGTGATGCATGGATGATTGAAACCAGCTGTATACAATTAGGATAGCCGACGACGCCAGCCGGCTTCTTTAGGAAATCTACCACCAGCTTTTCCGATAGAAGCCTGTTTATTCCGAAAAAAAGGAACACCCCTCAGAAATCAAGAGAAACGGAGACAATCAAATGAAACTTGAACTGACGGATTTATTTGTCTTCAACTGCATGTTTGAATAAATAACACGACCGAATTCTTCTTCAAGTAATACGTAACCGAGTATCTCAAGTTAGTGAGAACTAGACAAAACTTCAACAAATAAACAGCTGAGATAAGGAATCACTTCAAGAACTAAATGCCACAAAATTTGAATATGCTGCGGATGATATGCCAAGAAAACGGAAAATAAGAGTGGCTTCTTCATGGGGAACGCCTTGCGTGTCGCGGGGTGGCAGAAAAAACGATCATTTGACTTCCTAAAAAAATATCCAGAAAATATCCAATTGAACATAACAATTTTACCAACTTATTGAATGTTCTAAAAACTCAACCTGATCAAATCTCTCAAAACTTGTGCGTGTTGACACGTGGGTGCATGTGGGTCCTACGCACCAGCGGACAGTAGTCGTCAGTGTGGGCGAGCTGCTTGGTGGCTCCACAATGAGGACAGGTAGTGGACCAGAGATGAGGACACCTGCAATTGTCCCTGAGATACAGTGTATTTTCACGTCAGAACACAATAGTGTAATCAGGCGATACGGGGTGAGTATCATCGAAAGGGAAAAAGGGGCGTAACCAGGCGATTCTGATTGACGCATTCGGCTGGCCGTCACGCCCACCTATTTGAACGCGTACGTCGCCACGCACTAATTCACTATTACAGAAGCAAGAGTTCAAATGTGATGTGGATGTGATGTGCGACCTGAACGACCCAATCAGAGTCGCCTGGTACCGCCTCCTTTTCCTCACAATCTCAGATAATCTTAGCGTGCGACCCGCGCGCATTAGACGTCAAGCGTGCAATCGGACACCGTTCACGCCGATAGCACGCTGAAAATGGGGTGCGCGGGCCGCACGCTGTTGTTACCTGAGGGTTCTCCATGCTGATACGCGCCAGCGGCGCGCTGCAATCCAATGAGCGGCGCCCTTTCAGCGTGCCATCGGCGTGAACGGTGTCCGATCGCACGCTACGATTGTCTGAGATGATACGCACCTGTCGAAGTGTGCAACCCAGTCCAGAACACTGGATCTTCTCTACATAAAACTGGTGAAGCAGCGAAATGGTAGTCTGCACCCTAGTTTATTCAGAAAAAATTCCCTCAATAGCTGTCGGGGGTGCAGCCTCATCCCAGATTTATTTTCAGCCCGAATTCTCTCCAAAGCGAGAGACTCGAAAATCATTTCCGAGTCCCTTACTTGGGAGAGAATTTGGACTGGATATGTACTGGCATGGCAGACATCTGCCACGCTTGAAACTGGTCTTTTTAATTAATGTGGAGCGTTATGTCTGCACAAGGAGGTGCGGCTAAGCTCCTTTACTGATCAATTCATGCTACCACCGAAACCCTTTCAAAATATAACGCTTCATACTCTCTCCAAGTAGCGAGACATGTGCGGCAGGTATCTCCTGTTCCCATGGGTAGGCAGCCCCACTATACCCAAAATGAAGCCTAAAAACTGATTTTTTTGTCATTCTGTGACCCGCGGCATTTGACGATTCTTATCATGCAGAAGCTACACTCAACTCCGAACGGCCAGGTGAATACTGACGGGTGAAAACTTGAAAACTGTTCAGAATGACGAGTTACTTTTATCAATTCCGTAAAAAACCAATGTTTAACTGAATAAACGCTTAAAACCACATACGTAACCATTCCACGCTCTCTCATGTTGTGTCCATGCCACATCCCACGGTCGTGAACAGCTGGAATCGGCTGGCGCAAATCGAGACACATGTAGACGTAGCGTTCATAGCAGTAACGACACATTGGATGACGACGCCTCTGAAAACACATCTGCCGTATAGCTTTCTCGTGCACCAGTAACCTTGCAACCTAACCATTTGCAAAACGCGACACCAATACTGAAAACGCCGAACAAGTCGGGACGGCTGCTGTTTGATGGGAGGCGATGAATCGCTGTTGGAGCTGCTCACCGAGGTTGGCGTCGTCGGCGAAACGCCGCTGCTGCTGCTGCTGTCAGAACTGGCTAGTGCATGGTTACTTTGAGCATTTGTTGTGTTGGAATTAGGAATAGCAATCGGCTGGGTGTTGTTCCCATGAGGTCTGTAGGAAGGACTGAATGTGTGGATGGGACCACCAACAGTTGCAAACCCGAGTGGCGAGAAGTTGTTTGGCAGTCGCGGCGGTGTCGGCAGAAGACCTCTGGATTGTGATGGCGGATTGACGGATCGTGATGGCGCGTCATCGACGACCTCTAATTCGGGCCCAGCAGCTCCGGCAGCATTGACGCAGTTGACTTCCGAGATACTGGACACGGACGCTGGAGTAGGCGGTGGAGTCAGCGTCGACAGCGTGGCGAATTCCTGAAGAAAAAAAAAACAGGTAGTTTCATTCAGTCAGGCATTCCACAGTCAAAAAGAAAAGGAAGAAAAAGAAAAAAACTGTCGCTGTAGTAGTCGAGGACTCGAGAAGTACAGTATTTTCAATTGTTGTGACGCGCCAATAGTGGCTATAGTACTTATCGATTGATGGTGCCGCGCCGCTGAGGTTGGCGCGCGATCGATAACTACGAAGACCACTGTAGCCGCAGCCCCGGTGATTAGAAGAGCCACGCTCCTCGAGGAGAGTAACATGATAGCCGAACTTGAACTAATTTGGAACCACAGCCTAAACTCCCTTAGGAAGATTTATATTTACAAGCTGACATGCGTTGCTTACGCTACTATTGTCCAGCCGGAGTGTGGCGTATGCATCACCGTCGCCAACGACCCCGATCCCAATACCTATAGATTTTGGGCGGATGTATCACCCTTGATGCGTCGGTAATCAATACGTATGAAAATTGATGTCGCTTGAGCGAAGCAGGGTTCTCTACTTGTATCGGTAAACTTATGATTCAAAATGGAAATAATATTGGTGGTGACGGTCGGTGGAAGTGGGTTTTTTTGCGGACTCGCGAAGTACGCGACGCAACCGCACCGCTCGTGCTAGATAGCCGCCGTGACGGTAAACCATGGGTTTTCTGGATTGTAAGCCAGTTTTCTTAATAACTGACATCAAATAGTAAGAAGAACTATTAAGGAGAGCCTTATTCCTGCGCGAGCGGCGCGGCAGCGCCAGGTGCATCCTAAGTCTGTGAAAAATGTAATTCCATCAACGTTCACTACGCATAACCCCTTAGACGTGGACAGGATGCTACTCCTTGAGAAGGGGGACACAAGAATAGGAAATGTGGTTCATTTCTGATGCGTTATTCATGAAAACCATGCCTATTTTAAGTCACATAAACATCATTATGCCCAGCTTGCGCATTTTTGTAAAATAATCTCAATCCTTTAATTTTAGCCCCAATATAAACCTGAGCCCGAATAATAGAATTTAAGCAACCCAAATGGAAAGGTAAACTTTAAAATATTAAAAACAAACCTCTGCTAACTCTCCAATGCCGAAATCGAGGTTCCTCACAGCTTCCCCGGTTGTAGGAGCAGCTCCCAACAAACCATCCTGAAACGAACAGAATGTTAAAACCGGCTGTGTACTCCTAATTAGAGACTCATCAATCCGAAAATACCCCGGGTTGAAGTTATCATGCTTTCTTATGCCTTCCAAGTGCGAAAATAGAAACGGAATAATAGCTCATTAAAATTCCATTCTTCAGATTTGTTAAGGAGCAACGGAGAGTTTCATAAAGGGAATAAAGAAACAAAGCTACATAGTATACAGGAAACTACAATCGTCGAGGTCCGATTACACGCGCCTCACCACCTGAATGAAATGTGTGGATGCACAGACAACTAGAGCACCACGCCGCATGTGTTGCTGCGCGTCCCGCAAGTCTCAAACACTACTGTATGCTGAAATGTATGCTGTGGCTTGAAACTAATAGAGCAATAGAGACTAGCCGATCTACAAAATCTTGACCTACGGCAAAGTCGATAGGAGCGCGCACTGCGCATTCACTGTAGACCTCCCCTATTTATTGATTTTCTACCTTTTTTGTTTCACCTACCCTTTGTCGTACTGGGTTGGATGTGCACTTACATAGATCAGCTCAACCTAATCTAATAACCCTCAAAAGCGCCACGAGCAGAACTGTGCAAAACTTTGGTTGGCAGTTAACCATAATTTATACATTTTGAGGTTGGCGACTTATGCCTATCATATGCTTTCTGCTTCTTTGGGTTTAATAAGTAAGCACCATTATATAATTTAAAATTTTATTTTCTTCGCCCACAAGTAAGAAGTTTGCACCAACTACTGCTACATTAACAATACGCCGCGCTTTAGCGCACTAAATTGCAAGCAAGTGGAGTAAAATGCAAGCATCCAGCTTCTTAATAGTAACCTCGTTACGTGAAATGTCCTCGGGCGTTCATACTTTCTCTAATCCCTCTCCCACTCATTTTGCTTATGAAACACTTTGAAACTATTATATGTGGTTCCTTTTCATACTTCTGGAATCACTCTCACCTCCCTCGTCTATCACTAAAGACTGCAGTTTCAAAGAAATTAGAAAAGAAAAGGAGCACATACCAACATGCCGTGGCCAGGTGGCGACAACACAGAACCTGGACGCTTGCCGTTCAGTCTGAACTCCAGTTTTCTGCACAAATGTTCAGTTCCGCGGTTTTGGGCTGACTATAAACGCCAGACAGCCGTTTGCTAGGAGCTAGATTCCTGCTGCTGTTGTTAGTTGTTAATTTGTCCTTCTATCATTGCAGCGGTGCATATACTGTCTGTTTCGCCAATCTTGCCACTTGGCAAGCTTCCAAGATTATGTAAGTATCGCCAGTTGTTACAGGCGAGACATGTTTTGGCACGTTTCCAGTTACTGACAGCGCTCAATTTCCAACATTTGACGTGTCTTGTCTAGCTACAGACAAAACATTGAATTGCTCTCATTTTTGAAACAGATAGTGCAAGGGAATCTAGTGGGCGAGGCCCGCAACGCATGCTACACCCAGGCCCCAGCACGAGCTTGTCGTGGGGTCGGAGCGAAAACGAAGCCCCCTTCGAAAACCCAGGATTTTACGAAGCCCCCCTCGAATTCAATCGCAATGGAAGTTACCACGAAATGTTCACGAATAAGGTTTCAGCTTCAAAAAACTCCCCGAAATCATGACAACGCCGACTCAAGCTGTAGTTATAGTCGTCAGAGTCCGACCGATCGGAGAACGGAAGCACGTACCGATCCTCGTCGAAATCCAACGCGTCGGATTCCGACGAGCATCGATATGTATACCAATTTATTGTCCGATCGGGCCGGTGTCCGACGCATTATAAATCAAAATATAAGGATACAACAAAAGGAAGAAACTCCGAAAATGTTCAAAAATCACACTAGTTATTTGCGAATTAGTACGAGCAAAGCAAAACTTGACATGATAACGAGTAATGGCAACGAAAAGCTCACTACACTACAAGGAAACCCTGAAATAGACGAATACAAGTAGATAACGGCGAATGAAGAACCTGCTGATGTTAAAGGACTGTGTTAGCGGTGGAGCGCGGCAGGAAAAACCACAGTTCGTAAGTTATGGAAAATCGGAGAAGTTGATAAACACTGATAATACAGGCCCATGAGTGACACTTTGTGGGGTGTTGGATAGCGGATGGAAAATAGTACAG
>JARK01001722.1:165602-188586 GCA_000688135.1 Ancylostoma ceylanicum | reverse complement strand
TATTATTAAAATTAATAAAAATATTAATTTTAATAATAAATAATAAATAATCAATATTTTAGAAATAATAATAAAAATAAACAAATAAAAATAAACTAATACAAGATTTTTATATGTATTGTAATGTACTTTCAAAAATTTGGCGACCCAAAATTCTCGGGGGGGGGGGCGTCCGCCACTGCGCCCTGGATACGGAGCATTATACCTGGAGTGGGCGGTGCGGCCCACCTTGGTAAGTTCGGCCAAAAGACCACTTGTATTTCTCGACCGCACCGTTTTCCAGAGATATAACGGTCCACATCCCTTCTCACTTTCCATAGGGAGACATCTTGACAGTTTTTTCTTCTTGACATCGTCATACTATGGAAGATCGTGATCTTTTCTGCCCCTTTGAAGTACTTCGACTGTATTTTCTGGTCCGAAATCAAGATTTGGGTCATGGACCATAAATTGTAACCTTCCGTGCCCTATCTTGCTATGTTGTATTTCTATACGACTTCATTTTCAAGAAGAAGCGTAGCAGAGCCGAAATTTTCAAGAGCTTTTTAAATTTTTCAAACGTTTTCCAGCGCTAGCTTCGAATTTTCTTCCTGGCTGCCTTCATCAGGGAAAATTTCTTGAATTTATTCGAAACAGTTTAATTTCCATCGTTTTCAAGCTCTTAGCGCAACCTTTTCCAGGAATACAGCTAGTGTTTTTCCATGCTAGAGTGTGCTTCTGTAATATGAATTGTGAAAATCAATGCAGTTTTTTTGCCTTTGCAAAAACTAAAAATATTGATTTTTGTCTTTCATTGTTCTAATTCACGCTTCCGACTGTGTCGCTGTAAAGTCGAAAAAACCTGTTCCGACTTCACACCTCGTAATTCTGTTCTCCGATAATCTTTTTTCTCGTCGCTCTAGATTTTCTTCTTGTTTATTTCCCACGTTTGGAAGTCCCTGGAAAACCCGCTACAGTATTTTTTGTTTCAGAATGATTTCCCCGCACAACATTGTCACACCAACTGCTCAGATCAAACTCGACGACCCACCAGCGATGGAAGTGAGTTTTTTTTTTATTTTTTTAGCTGTGGCAAGTGTTCCAAGCGTTTAGAGCGTACAGCGCTATAGAGGTACAAGAGGTAGTTGATGCACTGCTACAGCCTATTTCACTGGGCAGGATACTAGGGAGAAGGTCAGATAGACGAAGAGCGCGAGAAAGTGCGTGGGAATTGGAGGTGTAGAGAAAAACAAGCAGTGGGCCCAAGTACTCAACTTGGAACAGACTGTCAAGACCGTCACATTGGAACAGACCTTGGTTTCCTTGCTAAGTCTTTGAGAATGAGTAAATCTTACACCAAACTTCTAAAATGATCTTTAGAATCTATAAGGTTGGATTTTTTTCCTCCTCGAGCCAGGATATCAGGCCTCTTTTCGCTTTTCCGCTCATTTACAAAGCCCAGCTTGTTCCTTGGCCAGCCATGCTGAAGCCTGGCCAGAGACCAGCCCACAGAAGAACTCCAAGAGGTGTTGAGGTCGATCAGCTGTTCAGTTACCTTGCCCATTTCAGTGTACTGGCGTACACCTTTTTTTGGAAATTCCCGACCAGTTCACCCCTTTCGCGGCCCCCAAATGCAACGCGCTGGAAATCGGTCTTTTTTCTTTCAGGAAACCTGCAATTTTTTTTTCTGTTTAATGTATTCATTGGCGTCATCGCTTGCAGAGAACTCTGATGTCTTCATCCAAATTCTGCGCTGGAACTGGAATAGCTGGAATTAGTTTAACTGAAAGCGGTAGCGGTGGCAAAAGAATTACTGGCAGCTCTTCCTTTAATGGAATATTCCTATAGCAATGCTCGAAATTCAAATATGACGCAGTCTTTGCCGACGTCTCTTTAATTATATGCAGGCGTAAATAGCTCATTGAGCTCCTTTTTGTATTTTCTCTTTGAAAATTTTTTGTCGTTACGTATGTAGAGCAACAATTACATATAGGGGTAGTGGAATGTCATAACATAGGTAGATATATCCGATTAACATTCGCTTTGCCACGTGGTGGTAGACTTGGAGGGCAAAAGCATCATGGATAAAGTGCAGGATCAAATGGCATTCATATTCCGGGGATGGATGCCTCCCGCATCCATTGCTATACATGTACATATACATATACATATACATATACATATACATATACAGTAGCGGTCATAATGATATGGTCAGAGGCATACTGACCAGAGAATCTTTTGCTATAACTTGCCTCTGAGTTGAGCTGTCCAACCCTAATTTGAGTATGTATCAAAACTCCATGTGCGCTTTTCCGTGGCAGCTTAGCATTGGCACAGGCTCAATTAAAATGGATTATGGAGCTCACACACCAACTTTCTCGGATTTCATAGATTTCGTGTAGCATCCTTAGTCTCAATTATTGGGAGAAAGGGAAAGTTGATACAGATTGAGCACATATTTGCCTATTATTTCCACCGTAGTGCTGCGCTTCTTTTGGTGCTCAAAATGGAGGACAAAATTAATTGATAGAAATCACCAAAAACTGGGTTTAATTACATCTCAAGAAAATGTTGTGAAAAAATGTACATATCATTGATAATATGGAACCTTTTTTATTTTATAAACGGGTAACTTTTTGCGCTCCTTAAGGTAGTTGGGATTTGAGCGAGCGGGTTTCGTGCTTGCTTCGACGTCATTCCGAGAAAATTTTTCATACAGGGATTCTTTGTGCTATATTATGGGAACAATTGTGATAATGCACAATGGCCGCACTTTTCATGGGGTTACTCGCTTGATTACTTAGTTGACCCGTTCCTCAAACACAGCGATGGCCTTGTTGCGGATCGCAGTACGTCTTCCTTTTTTTTATCGAGCTCCTGTGGACCAATGAACAAGGCACTTTTTCTGTCGTCAGTAATGTTATATCGAAATGAAAGAGAATCAATCCACCTCGTCGAAGGTCTGCCAATATGTACCAGATTCCATGCTACATAAAGCTATTGGTATAGAACCCTTTTGCTCACTTGACCTGAGCGTGTCTCATGGGGTAGGATTACGAAGTATGACTGGATAGCAGCAACCTTGGTTATACCGTATATGCATTCGCTATGGCAGCGTATGCTATGGGCGAATTTGATCTTAATATAAACGTCTGGCAAACCTATAGTACCAAGCTAAAGCTTCCCTCTCTGGAACCGTCTGATAACGAAGATTTCTAGAAGCGGCAGTACATATAGTCTTTCCAGAAAATACTTGCCTCCCGCTACACTGCGCGTCGACTAAGCCACGTCGCAGCATGTGTGATAATGCATCGGAGGCGCGATGCGGCTTAGCAGACGGGCGGTGGATGACGGAGGCAAGTATTTTTTGGAACGACTGTAAATGATTCCCGAGCCCGCATGCATCACTGAAGTTATACAGAGTGACCGTGTTAAATTATGGAGATAAATTTGGAAGGCTCAACACTTTTATCAGTTTCGACTCCTGCGTTCCTCGTGACCGGTCGGGTCTCTTGCCCACGCTCACCCTACCACATGGATGAGGAAGGAGCCCGGTCCAACACGCCATTGGCTGGCATGGAACGTACGCTACGAAAAAAGGATCGGATTTTTTTTACCAGAAGGCATGTGGACTCATGCTGCACCTGATAGCACGCAGAGCAAAGATGTGGTTTCGAAGATAAGCGGATTTGTTCGTATCTTTTGTATCGGTTCTCCGAGATTCTTCGCACGAAAAATCGGGAACACATTACTTGTGTATGTGCGATAAAGAATAAATAATTGTAGTTGTAATTGTCAAACGTTTATTCCGGGTAATTTCAATTCTTGATGCCGGTCCTGGTGGGGTGGTTATACAATACTGTTTATCTGTTGGTGATAAGCCACCTTTTCCCAGAAAAAGAGAAGAAATTAGCCGTGACACAACATAGGCCTCCTGTTATGAAGCAATAGTACATTCCTTTTCATTGCTACAGAAGTACATGCGTCCTAGTACGTGTGTCCTTGAAATAACTACGCTGTGCTTCGCTGCGCCTTGTGTGGATTTCGGGTTCAACGGCTCAGATATTGAAGACAAGCTCTTTCATAATCTTGTATGTCGATTCCATGTTGTACATTATTGCGCTGCATATGTGGCTTCAGATGAAAATCTAAAAAGTAGCAGTGAATAATAGCTACGATATGTTAGCTTTTATGGTGCTGTATATTGAATCGTAGCGAGGCGACTGTATCAGTTAACAAAAATAGAACAAAGTCAATTATACAAAACTGACACCATGCGTGATTTGGGATTTTCTTTGAAAACGAGGCTCACATTTGATGCCCACTGCAACAATATAGCAGCGAAGGTGAATAAAACTATACATAGCATTTTCAAATCCTTGTGCTGACCTACAATTCTTCTGTGCGACCCATTCTAGAGTATGGTACTAGTTTCTAGCACAAAATCCAAACACTCCATTTCGAGACTTGAAGCTGTGCGAAACAGGTTCGCCAGAAAACTGTGGATAAGCCTACAATGGTAGGACTACGACAACTACTCCACCGCCTTCTGCGCGAAACCTCATGTTTAAAACCCCTTCCCTCGCTGCACAAAGAACCAAATGTGACCTTGTTATGGTCTACAAAATTATCTGCAGGAAGGGATCACCCCTTCCCCCCCATGGACAAGTTCTGCATGGTACCTTCTTCTTGTATTAGAGGTGGTACTGAACTACGTCTACTACGGCAGAAAGCTGCATGCGGTCGTATTTTCTCGCAGAGAAGCCGGGTTCGTTTCTCTGAAACTTCCTAAGAAATGTATCCCAACATGTCCCTTGGCCTAGTACAAGAGACCTATGGATATGTTTTCGAAAGAAACACCATATTAGTTTGTCCTTCCCAAATCCTCATGCATTGTTTCCGTTCTGCTATAGATTTTACTCATCACTGCGTTACTCATGTACTTATAAGGTTCACGCACGAGACGGAAACTAAGCTGAACAGACTAGGAAATCTGAAAACATATTATAACTGAATAATTCACTTCCGTAAAGAGAGGAGAACATCCGATTATTAGCCAAACCGATTTCCCGGCTAGTGTCAGTCGTTGGGAAGCGTTCCGTGCCAGCCCAGCTTTCTCTCGAAGTGAGTTATACCTATACTTAGGACCGAATAAGAATTGAATAACTCAATTAATTAATTTATTTATTTATTTCTGGTCAGCATTAAGAGACAGAACATGGCGCAGGAAAGACTTTTATGATATGCTGACTGACTCAGCCCATAATTGCCCATCCTTAAATTAACTTGGTGATAAGTGGATTGTTATCGCTGGGGAACGTCGCTCCTTGAGGCCACATGCCTGAGCACGCAACTGTCCAAGCGCATACCGGGGCTGGTCCGGTGGAACGTCTTTGATCTGGTGCGAACCCCAGGCGATTGCTTAGGGGGATACTCCCGATACGACTTTCCTCTTGCGATTTTCATTCGAAGAAGCGTTGGAAGTCTACTGCAACGCAGTAAGTGGTTCAGTTCAAATTGACTCCACCAATCACTAGCGCAGACGTGAAAAAATCTGGGCTGAGTCTGGAGAAGCATGGGTGTGAGAAAAACTGAATAACAGTGAATCCAAATGAGAAAAATGGGGAAAAACAAATAGAAGCAGCAATTGTGATTTATTTCATTTGGGAAATGCACGTTCATTTTCACAACAGAGTTGATGTCCTTATGTTCTCTTCCCTGCCTTGCAGGCTGTATATTTAGTTATCGACTCGGGACCCATTTCAAAAAAAATGTCTGTTGAAGAAGAAAAAGCCCCATATTACGCCTAACCATACCTCATAGGTTGCACATAGTTCTCCTTCTCTTCAAGAACCAAAACTTCAAATTATACGAAATCGAATTTTGGAATTTGAATATTGGTAATATGCTCAGTATTAAAGGTACCGTCTCACCTCATAATTGTTCTCGAGATTTCCGCATGGGAAGAAACTTCAGTGGCTGATTAATAATGGTGTACGTGATGCTAAATTGCCGAAAAAAAAAAACAGTTTTGAGCCCCACTTCTTGGGGAGCCTGTGGGCGGAGCCAGGGCAGGGTTACAGGCTTATCGCATAATGCACTCCCTTGCTCGTCAAACATAAAGCGCAGTTTCTATTCTGTTAAGGAGCGAATGTGAAATTTTGACAAAAAGTACAAATTTTCTCCGGAGGTGTGCTCCCAGGAGTGAACCAATCAGAGGGAGTCTTGGCCACGCCCTGGCTCCGCCCACTTTCTCCCCGAGGGTTGTGGCTCGAAAACCGGTTTTTCGGCAGTATAGCAGGGAATCACATATAGCATCCCAATCAGCAGTCACTGGAAATTCCTTTAGTATGAAGATCTCGAAAACGATTCTGAAATGGGATGATGCCTTCAAATGATGTGTTGACGTCGTGATAAGTGGAACCACGGGTCTTTAAGAAATTTCTCGATTCGATATCAGTGTATTGAAAGTACATGAGCGAAGCGGAAATATGGCAAATATATCAGTTCCTGCTTTCGGACAGGTTTTTACATCGTTATTTTTCCTCGCGTGGCAAAGTAAACCACAGTTTTTCTTCCCATGTCCCGAAAAAAATAATCCTCGCGTGCAAAACTCGTCAGCGGGCGCCAGTTGGCTGGCAGCGATTACGAACACCGCACCACGCATGCATATTTAATATTTATAGGCAGCCTAGATGATCGCCTTACCCAGCAATGATAAAACCCTTTATGGGATTTACTGCTGTTTTTGCGCGTGCATTTATTTGCAGGCGTCGCTCAGCGTGTAAACCTGCTATATGTAGTCATGCAATCTCATGTGTCTCACATGACCAATGACGTCTGAGTTTTCGAATTTAACGAGTACTACGTTGCTGCAGCACTGCAAAATTCTCTGTAATTTCACAATCTAATCGATTTATTGATTGGAGATTCATTTATAGGTCGATCCAGCCACAAAATCACCTGACCGACCGCTGCTCACATCCATACAGCACAAGCCCTTCCAGGGTAAGAAACATCAGAATATCCCGTCGAGGAAGGCGTCGCTGATGGCACAGAAGAGGTTAGTTTTGCATGTAGCTCATTGCTGTAGCCAATCAGGTTACGGTATGCATACGTACTATACTTGCACATTTTCGGAAAAATTTCGAATATTCGAATAATCGAATATATTCGAAAATGACTTTTTTCGAATATTCGAATATCGAATATATTCGAAAAGCGGAAATTTCGAATATTCGAATTTTCGAATATATTCGAAAAAGGAAAATTTCGAATATTCGAATTTTCGAATAATCATTCGAATAAATTATTCGAATAAATCATTCGAATGAAGGCCCTAGAATGAGACTGTCTATGGACTCAAATTTCTAGTGTTGTAGAACACAGACTATAGCTTCTTCAAATTCATTGTCGTTAAAGAATCTGCAAGAAAAAGGTGGTCAATAAATCAGTGAAAAAGTAAAAAAAATCAATCCATAGAGGGAGACCATAATTGACGTGAGTAAACCCGGACAAATCAAGTAAAAAGTGAGTCAGAACACCGTAGTAGACATCGGCACAAAAAAGTAGAGTAGATCGATCGATCCACGACCTTATCATGACTTATGATGACGGGCTTAGTCTGTGTGTTTGTATGAGTGTCCGTGTGTCACGAAATTCGTACATCCGGTTCCGAAGGATCAGTAGGGCGGCTATTATACTCCAATCATATCTCCAAGTAGTTTAGCGATCCTCAGCGGGTCCGTCGCTGTGATAAGGGTGCGCCGGCGCTCAATGCGGGGGAGACGAGGTGATAAGGGTGTACCGGCGTCCGAAGTAGGGGAGACAGGTCCACCTCTGTGTTAAGGGTGTGCGTGCGCCCAAAATGGGGGAAACGGGTCCTACGCTGTGATAAGGGTGCACTGGGATCCAAAGTGGGAGGAGACGGGTCCGTCGCTGTGATAAGGTTGCGCCGGTGTTCAGAGGTGAGACGGGTTCAATCCTACGCAAGGGTTACGCCGGTATCCATTGTGGCTTTCTCTCCTACATGCTTCCCTTCCTCCTCTACACCTACTTGCTCATCATTCCCTTCCTCACTCTCTGCCCTTTCCATTCGTGTCTGAATGAACCACCTCCTTCTTTCTGTTTACATAACAGTAGACCCTCATCACTTAATTACCACAACAGCCAGCTGAACATAAATCATTCCAAATGACCATTTGCACTGAACCGGTCACATCGAAATGTTCACAGCCCCTAGGGCCCACCAAAAAGCAACACTTTGCGGAGATAGGAGAAAGATACCCCCGACGAACAATTTTCAGGAGTTCGCAGTTTTCGTTCGCTCACATGGGAGGATTTAGTTTCGTAAGGCCCAAAAGGTTTTCAGGGTTTTGTTTGCATATACTGTAACGTATGCAAACGAAGCGAGCATCAATAAAAGTCTGGAAGTCCGGCGTTAGCCGGACGGCCAAACTGGCAAAACCATAAACCATCAAGACAAGAAGTAACTGTAGCAATCAATAACACGATGACATCGCTCTCCGTAATGGATGACTAAAAGACATGGCGGCATTGCTAGCCTCGAAATAAATCGCCGTGGGACCACTCGTGTGCATACAGGGCATCTTCACTCGGGCGGAAAGTTCAAAACTGAGCCAGCTAACGAGGCACACTTCTCTGAACCACTTCATATAACTAGAATATCGAATATTCGAATGATTTCATTCGAATGACGGGGACTTCGAATATTCGAATAATCGAATATATTCGAAAATTGATTCCTTCAAATATTCGAATTTCGAATATATTCGAAAAAGAGAAATTTCGAATATTCGAATTTTCGAATGATTCGATTCGAATGATTTCATTCGAATGACCGAATAATCATTCGATTCGGTTGCAAGTATAATACGTACAGTATGACGTTGCGGTGCGTTTACGCAAACAATAGCGGTGGAGGATCGAGAACATGTGTATTTGTATAGCGTTTCAGGTGCACCATGGCGTGTTGTGATTTTCATGTTTCCACTAAAGATATAACAAATTTCTATATTTATTGATTTTTTCTGATTGGGTATGGGTTCTGGCTTTTGGTTAGGTATGATACATCCCTAATGGGCTTCCACATTTTCTTGTTCAAGGGACAATTAAATAAATAACTGCTGCAGTGCTATCAACCGTTTTTTCAGGATTTCTTTCTGGATAAAACGTTTGTTCCTAGAGATAAATTTTAGGCGCATACCAAAGAATAAACGTTAATAACCCGTCCTTAAAAACAGAATTGATTTGGCTGCACAACACTGCTATAATTTATTACCTTTGCTGCTTTTTTTCCATAATTAATGAGGATGAAAGAAATTCTGGAATGCGCACAGAACCAGTACAAAGGTGTACGTTCTGTGCACATTTCAGCACATTGCGCAATAATTGGTTGTAAATACAGGTGCACTTTGTGTTGATTTGCTCATGTCTATTCTTGTGAAAAAACGTTGTTGATAGGTTTCTGTTCGTTACGTTTCGAGCAACCACCAGGTGCTCTTATCAATTAAATTGGCGAAAAGTAAAGTATTGTAGGGGAATTTATACCTTTTTGCTTGAAATATAAAGGAAATTTTATTGACTAAAACCTTCTTGGTGGCTGCAGCCATGAAATGAGTTCTAGAAATCCGATGAATTGAAAAAATGAGGGAAAATCGGGTTGGGAGGGGGCACCGAACATTGATCGATATATTGATCTGTCCTACACGTGCTGACTCGTTACTGTTCTAGGTTACTATTGCATTGACTTGTCAGCTAACATGTTAAAGTACTCACGACGTGTCAGGACGTGTAGGGTCAGTATATCGACTAGTGTTAGGTGCTCCCCCACCCCCAACGGGAGGTGGTCAAAACGTACGCCGCAACGCGACCGCGCCGCATGTCTACGCTTATTGAATACAGGCTGCTTCTTCCATTTTGACGCATTCAATGACATCGACGGCCGCCTCCTTACGATTCATCGGCTCCGTTAACGTTCATTTGTCCCACCCGAGCCCAAAAAACTTGTCCATTCCTCCCCAGCGATGTTCGTACCTTTGAATGCTGCAACCGCGACGCGCACATGAATCGACCAATCACAGCACAGCAGCGAACCCCTTTCACGCAGCCCCCCCCCCAACTCCCTTTTCGCGCCATGTAGTGGAACAACTTTAGGCATTAATCCTTGCATTCCCTGAACAGCAATTTTCACAAAAGACAAAAGATTGAGCTCCTATCAGGGCTGCTGCTGGACGTTCTTCTGATCTTCAGGTACAATAGCACTTTTCACAAAATTTTTTGCGGAAAGAAGCACATGAAAATCATGTTTGGAAATTTTTCGAATTGGCATAAAGCCAAAATTGATGGATATTCTCTCTATATAGCTCCTTGTAGTACTGAGAGAAAAGTGCTTGGATGTGGACGTCACCCCTCTATAACCTCAACCATTCATGTATATGGAGTTCCCGACCTTTCTCTTCCTCTGGGACTTTTTGTCCAATGATGAACAAACAAACGAAACTGGTTCTCATTTGGTGGCAATGTTGTATCACGTGAATCTTTTCTATAGAATGGCAGTTAATGGTGAGAGCCGAAAAAGTGCGGTCTGAGCTTCCGGATCTAATTACCACTTCAAGTAATTGGGTTATATTCTGTACAGATTATGTATTATATTCACTAGTTGGTAAAAAGTTGAAGATTTTGATGAGGCTAATACAATGACGCTATAACCACCCCCCTCCCTCCTCCATTTCATCGCTACCCTTCTGCTGTGCAAACTGTGCGCTGTGTCAAAAATCAACTTCAAAAAACTATACAAGGCTTTCATGAAAGTTTTTTTTTCTTTTGAAAGTTCTGAATTGTCAAATGGATTTCCTCCCTCGAGGATTAAGTCTGAGGTGACGTTGTAGATCATAAAGGAAAGAGCACTTCTTTTTCCACCATCTGAAATATGCACCACTTGCAGAGGTAAAAATTGTATCCAGGTTTTTTTACGCTATGAAGCTTCGCACAAACTTGCAGAAACTCACGCAAGCCACTGTGGTTCGCATAATCCTACTTGCCATTTATAAATTTTCTTGATAGTCATTACCACTTAATACCTTCTTTTCGACGATTGGATATTAACGTAGTCTGCTTAGCGCGAGAATCCTTTGCTTCAGCCCCTGGTAAATCCACAGTTGCTCTTCGTCGCAGCCAAGCACGCTGCTCGTCCCATCCGTCGTGTATTTCTTCTTTCATGCGCTCAGATTTTGTGTGTTTATCAGTGGCACGTGCCGGCGAACGGCTGCCCTGCCAGCGCTGCTAACCGGAGGGTGGTAAAAAATTGCCTTACAAATTCCGTATCGCCCCCAGGTTTACGTGGGTAACTGAACCGACCACTACCTTGCATAAATGCAAATATGGCTTCTCTGCTGCGACTGCACGAAGCCTAAAAAAGCCACAAGTGCATTTTCTTACGTGTCTGCTCTGCTATCGTTGCAAATCTGCTGCAACCTAGGCAGCACACATATCTAGCCATGCTGAAAGCGCTGTGCACGATTTTGCACACACGCTATGTGTTCTCGTGTGCAAATGCAGCTATTTCAGCACGAATGCGCACATTTCTCGCGCGCACGCACACTCCCCCTGCCCAGAGAGCGAGCAGCCCCGCGCTGCCCCCGGCCCCCGGCCCGCGGCTCTCCAGTAACCGACCAGTCCGCCCTCAGCTCCCCCTCTCACTTGAGAATATTTCGATTCTGTGAAGTTTTCTGCACGTAAACAAGTGTTTTTCCTCCGTGCAGCAACTCAACTATTCCTCGAATGAGCGTAAAGAACGCTCTGTTAGAGCGACCCGTATAACTACTATAATGCTGCCGAGGAAATTTTGGTGGCAATGCAAATTTTCTAGACGAGGGATATACCGTAACCATGTGCCAATCAGATTTTGGCATGGATTCTTACCATTTTCCTGCGAAGAAAACGTATTTTTTGGGAGATTTTGTGGAGGATTCCTCCTGGCCCCGTTGTGAAGTTTGCATTGTAGGTGGACGAACTTATTTATGCAAACCTCCTCCAAGCAGGTTTCAAAGACCTGCCACTTACCGTACCTTTTTTGTGAAGGTGATGGCAGTAACTAGTAAATTTCGTCAGAACTTCCGATGAATGACGTAGCAATGATTCATGCAACGAATTTGTTTTGGAGCTGTTTTTGCTCGGAGAACCACTACATGTATGTTTTTCAAGTAAACTATTACAAAGATGTGTTCCTTGTGTTTTTGGAAGGAATTTTCTGAAAGTTCATGATTTGGTGCATGCTCTAAGGCTAATTTGTATAGAAAACTATCCATGGGAAAAATTTATTCAAAAAAATCTGAAAAATTTTATCTCATTCACCCATGCATCTGTTTTCCAGTGATCCCAGAGATTCTCTGAAAATGTCTGGGGAACTTCTGCCTTCCCGCTCACTCTGAATGGACAAATTTCCCGAGTAGGGTGCGATTTTTCTCAGAAATTTTACCATTACTAGTCATACTTGAATGAGATGAGTGACTCGGCCGAAGTACCCATTTTTGCTTGGAAAACTCGTCCACATTAGAAAAGCGTGAAAGGTACAACGTTAATGAATCCTTCCACAGTAGCAAGGCTTAAGAATGTCCCCGATACATTAGAAATCCCTTTTATGCTCCTGCGAAGTGTTGTCCAAAAATCGCGTCATTTCAAAGTGGACGAGTTTTCCAAAAATCGTGTCCTTTCAATGTGGACGAGCTATCCAGAAAATGTGGGTATATTTTGTCCAGCGCTTCTCATTTAGGGGCACCAGGTAGTGCTATTTTTGACGTATAAGGCCGAAATTCGTTTGGGTAACTACTCTACCCTGACCGAATGGGAGGTTTACACCCCTACTGGGAGTTTTCGTGGACCCCGGCAGGGATGGCTTCTCAATTTGCTATAAAAAAAACCTGAATTACCATCCCCCCCCCCCCCCGTCTCAGAGACTTTCCAGCGGGAAGCTGGTGCAAGCCCTCGGTGCGTAAGAAGCGAAGCAGTGCTGGCTTCATTTTTTTCCTCCTTCAACGTGTTTTTTTTTCTCAAAGCCAGCCTGCGTAAGTGCACGACACATGAGGGAAACATGCACTTTTGTTATCGCAGTGTAGTAAAATTTAAATGCACCAGTGGCAGCAAAATAATTATTCCACTATTTTACTATCTTCCCGAGCAAAAATGTGAGTTTTATTGAGGAAATGCCTATTCCAGCACTATTTAAGGAAAAATTTGCATCTTCCCGAGTAAGAGACAAAACTCGCTGGAAAAGACTTTCATTTTACCCCGTTTTACCCCGGTTACCACCTGAAATTACCGTCTACCCAACAGATCTGCACACCGTGTTTCTTGATGCGTTCGAGAATCTTCCGGGATGGAGAAAAGAGGGGAACGCGGCGTGTGTTCAGTGAGCGATGATTACAGCGAGGTGGTGATGGTGGCGCGCGGCGCGGCGCAGCGGTTCATCACGTGTTTTCCAGCAAATTTGCAAAAAACCTCCATCGATTTTCCGCTTTAAATCAAACACAAACACACAGACACACACAAACAACCAGCACCTGTTGCTGGAATGTCTCTTTGTCGTGGATATTTCTGTGTGTCTGGTGTGTGTATGTGTGTTTGTGTGTGCATATTTGCGTGTGTGCAGCCTGCAGAATCAGCATTTCAATCTTTGGCTTCTTGAATTTATTGCTGGATTAGGCAGGACTTGATTTTTTGTTTTTTTTTTCTAAATATTTCTATCTGCGGGAGTTCCGGAGTTTTCCATGCTGTTGTTAATTTTCCCGGGCAACTCATCCTATAAATTTCCTATAGTTTATCATTCGTACTTCCGGATATTCTCTCCGTTACTGGAGTAGCAAAACTGCCAAGAGATGTCTTATTTCATTAGGTTCCCCCCCATTTTCCTTTGAAAAAATTTCTGACATCATCCATGAATATGTAAAATCTATCCAGGATTATTTTTACCGACGAAAATTCCAGGGCTGGTGGTCATGAGACGATATCCAACTGAACTAAGGATGGTTGATGTTTTTGGTTATCGTATAGACTACGTAATGTTAAGAGACGCAGAACGTTAGAGTTGGTTTGCTAGCCTGGTTTCGCCTGGTTATGCGTGCTTGAATCCTAGCCCAGATTGGTGGCCGCTTGGGACTGATTGGGCAGGTCATTGCCTGTTCAGGCTTTTTTCCACTGGAAAACTGGGATATTTCTGCCCAGCCTCCATAGAGCCTTCGGAAAAAATTGCAATTTCGCTATTCCGTTTAACCATGGGCCAATGATATCTTGACGATTTTCTCTACCTAAAAGTTCCTTAATTTTTACCTGGTTTCTGGTCTGGATGTTCGTCCCGTTACCATTTCTGCTCTACCTTACCCTCTATCCTTTTCTGACGCTGGTCAGGCTTCAGAAATCCTGGAAATATTTGCCCTACGTGCTTTCGATAAACCATCCTTGAAAGGGCAGGAAAATTGGAAAATTCACAACAGCGGAAATTCTACCAAACATGTTAATACCTCCCCTCACATCTTCCCCATAGCAGTGACTGTAATCCCACTATCTCTCAGTTGGCTCCCGGAACTGAGCGAATATCAGCGAAGAATTTCCACCTTTTCTCCCTAGGTTCATGTTCTTTCATTTCTCAGAGTGCTCTGCCCCGACATTGACCTTATTTGATGTCAATGCTTGGAATTTTGTCCGTTCTCCTGCAAATGCGTCGTTACTTTCCCTTTACGACCATACGACCCTAAACTAGCGCACAGCTAATTCTTTCGCCGAGATGGGTTGGTTGGCGTGGAGGACTCCGTAAAGCCCTTCTGGATTCCATGGATATCTTTGGAAGTTTTGCTCTATGCGGGTCTATGCATGGTTCTTCTGCATGGTTCTCTGGAGGCTTTTAAAGACTTCTTTCATCGAAAATTTTCTTAGGAAACTGGAACGAGGGAAGGAAATGTCGGGAAATCCATGGAAAAAAATTTCATCAATGTACGTAACGGGCATTATTTTCCCGGTACATGGATGTAAATATTAGGTTGTTACATAAGTTTCCGCTGTTTTGAAATTCTCGGCAAAAAAGTTTGATTAAAAATCAAACAACAACAGGTATAAGTCGTAGTATGCACCGCAATGGTCGATGGACTTCTGCCGTTTTTACAGCAGGAATTTGGCTCTGCTGCTTTAGAATTCGGTGAGCTACGAGGCAAAGAAGGGAGTCGGGTAGTTGTGAAGGTCACTGACTTTGGCAAATCCGTTCTCGCACGGTAGACATTCTGTGACCTGACAACTAAGGCTCTGTTAGCGAAAGATTTGTGCTACATAATGCGCAGCTAAGAATTTCTCAATGAGCTCTCCGCCTCTGCAAAGAGTTCGACAATCAAAATCAAGGCTCCCTTCGCAGTGTGGCAAAATGGCATGATTTTCACAGATCGCTTAGAACTTGCCGTGAAATTCTACCGATTGGTGTCCACAAACGTTTCATGTTTCCAGTCATAATGGAGAAAATCCCGTTTCAATCCGTCTCAATTTTAGAGAGAAAAGAGGCGTAATCGAAATTTCGGGTCACCAAGTTTGATGCCTCAGCTTGAGGCCGCCCGAAAATAATATGGAGAGATGAACTGTCAGAGAGAATAAAAATGGCTTTCGGATTACTCCTTCTGAATTTGGTTAGCCTGGTTCAGCATTATGGTATAATTATAATTCTTAAAAGTGCTGTTGCCAAATTTGCTTTTCTGATGAATTTATTCCGAAATTGATCACATTTTCAAAACAAAGCTGAAAAATAAGCTTCACATTCAAGAATATTCGCGAGATCATGCGCTTCAAAATCGTAAGTGGACATATGCGAAATTTTATCGGTAATCAAATATTAGAAGTGTTCAAAAATCGCAAGCAAAAACAGCGGAAACTTATGTAACAACCTAATATAATAAGCTGCAGGGATGTGGACCTCCCTGTGAACTTTTTCACGTGTCGCAGAGGATTTTCCACCTAGAAACCGCTAGCCCAAAGAAATTTTCGGCGAAAAGACTAAGGGACGATTTTTCCACCTTTTCTCCTATTCGAAATTCTAATTTGCCCAGAAAATTTAGCAAAAAAACTTGTTTTCCCGAAGGATTGGATGAGCTGTTCACATTCCAAATATGTGTCGGATCAGCTAAACAAACTCACATGTCCACCCACGTCTTCCTACATTTCATCTGGATATTTCTGATTTAACTGGTGTTTTCGGGAAATTTTCGTGCGTTCTCTGCTTCGAGGTTTAGTTTTTGCATGTTTTCGATGCATTGGAGGTTCTTTACATGTTTGCAGTGACTTGGTAATGCGGACAACTCTGAGTCTTGCGAAAGGAAAAGAAAAAAAAAGAAAATTATCAGGTGTAGCTGGAGCCCTATCAGAGCTAGTCAAAAACTTCTGGACACCAAGGACCATCTACGCGCCGAGAAAATCCAGCTTTTTTCCGGAAGTTTTCTATTCAACGATGCTGAACAAGGCCATTTCTGAACCATACCCTCTCACCCATATCTCTCCAAGTCCTTCGGGGACGCGCAGCCAAATTTGTCCAGCCACATCGTCTGGTTTCCAGCGTTCTCTTGGGAAACGAAGTCTGGCGGAGCGTGGCTGTTGATATGGTTTTGCAGCGGATGTTTTCGTTTGGTTACTGGTTTGCAACCTCGTTTTATTTGTTGGTTATTAGCCAATTCCGACATTTCCTACTGGCCATTCACGAGCCTGTAACGATGGCCGTTTCCACACGGACGTCATTTTGCTTTGAGCGTGATTTCCATGCATCAGCGGGGTATTGCAACCTCCATTCATCCCCGCGACGCTTCTCCCGCCTCGTCTGTACTTCGGCGTTTATACTTTGTCCTTTTGAAAAGCCTCGCCAGCGCTTGTCGCCGCCGTCGTGCACCTAACACGCAGCAAAACTCGTTTCAGAGAGTGAGCCCCCGGCTCCGCCCCCTAGTATTCCGCGTTTTTCATCCGCGATATTGCACGCTGCGACGCGCTGCAGCCACGTATCGCTCGTTCTTTGTGCCTCCATCGGCTGTTGTTCTCCTTAAGCCTGGGGTGTTCTTCATCCTGAACTTGGCTCGCGGCCAATCCATGATTCACGCTGGAATCCGAGCTTAACCGCTCATGAATCGCAGCGATTATCGATGTCGCCAAGCTTTTCTTATCGTTTCTACATTTGCTCGCACAAATAAGGCCTATCGCCTTTTGCAAGCGGCTAAATGTGCTGCTACAGCGGTTTTATCAGTACTTGGAGATAGCAGCGCGTTATCGCTGCGTCCTCCCAGTCAGGGGTTATAATTTGGCATTTCATGAGAGACACATGGGCGAGTGTGGGACGATAATCTCATTAACGAATTTTTTCTTGGCTAAAAAAATTGTTTACAAGAAGGAAATTTCTCTGTCATGCTTTTTTTGTTGATAGAAGGAATGCATTTGGGTAAATGCTCGTACCGAGACGGACTTTGGTGCAATCGCAGTATTGAGCGATACTTTCAGTGCAATCGCTGCGATTGAAAGCGGTTTGTCTAAGCATCAGCCTTGCTATTGAAATTTATTAATTAATTACAAATCTAATTTAAAGTAGACTAAAAATATTCTTTGAAAGGGTCGCGATGGCTTTGTACGCGATTGGCTCTTATAAGTTTTGTGGCTTCACCACCTCGTATTTCTAGCGTGGACGAGTTCTCCGGCTGAAATCTAGTTATTTACCTATTTTTCACACTGCTGCTAGAGCTGGAACAAAACTTCCACAAAAATTGCCCAATTTTGCCTCAAAAGCTCGCCCCCCCCCCCCTGAGTCACCCTCGAGGGCATAGTCTTCATGGGGATACTTATACTTTTTGCAGTAGAAAATCGCATCGCACCTACTTTTTTCACCTCTACTGGTCCCTTACCTTCCCTCTGTATTTGTAAGTCTGCATTCTTCTTTTTGCGATTACAAGCATCGCAGTGCGACTTCTCTCCTTCCTATTATCGCTGTGCCAGTCGCAGTCACTGAGTTGGCAGCGATTCGCTCTGTATCGCACTGTAGTGCAAATTGCTCTCAATACATCGCTCGCTACATGTGTATCACGTACAACCAGCGCTACTCCAACTCAATAGCTATTCATAAAAACACGGAAAGGGCAAGCGCCGTAGAATTGCGTCATTTCAGCGTGCTCCCCTCGTAAAGCTGGATTCTCCAGCTGCATGGCTGCTGCTGCGAATGGAAAAAAAACTGGTCGATTTCATAAAATTGCCTCTTATTGGCTTGTTCCTCGATGACTGCGATTGGTTTTTGAATGGTAGTCTGCTGTTGATTTTTTCCCGCTTGTTTTTTATAGCATAGGCGTTGAGGATTTTCAGTGGGCTAGTCGCTCCGCGATTTGAGCTTCATTCGCTCTGCAAGTATGTGAGACTTTCAGCAATCGCAGCGATTGAGAAATAAGTCAAAATGGACTAGCTTTGTATTATTCTTGTGCTGACTCGTTATACTAGCAGCTAGCCCAACAGCAGTCCTCTATGAGCTAGCTAATCGCGCCCGACTGCGATACTAACAACTACTGCGATTGCCTCGCACCATAGCTCATGAGCCGTAAATTCGCCAGCTTTCTTCGACCGCAGTCTGCACTAACTAATCAAGTGCAATTCCGTGCAATTTCGCGTTCTTCAGCTTCTTCCTCTGTCTCGATTCGATTACACATTAGTACAACTGTGCAGCAGCTCCTGTCTGATAGGGCTAGTTGGCATGCGCACTGACGCGGGCGTCGCGGCGCGATTCCGCGACGACGCGACGACGTCATCGTCGTCGCGCTCACCGCGCTCTGCATTCCTCGGCTGCACTCTTGCGTCATTGATCGTCGGTAAGCGGCGGCTGCAAAACGACGCAGCGGCCTCGGCTGCTGCGAAGCCGCCCGTCGCTGCTGCAGTTGCATTCCAGCCAATTTCTATTTCGAGCGTTTTTTTCTGTAGGCCATAGAGTCGTTTCTGGTCCATTTGAGGCTGGCTCGATTTCTTTTGTTCGTTTATAGTAACTATGAAGTATGGACTTCCCGAAAATTCCCTTAGAAATAGAGCTTTTGAGGCTGGAATTAACTTCCAGCGCCCGCAAGTATCGTTGGAAGGATAGGTAACTTCATGCTCGCGAATATAGTTACCCAAGGGTGGCCGGGGAGTATAGACCACGTCACGTGTGAGTAAACATGCTGAAAGATGCCTTGTACGGGGTAATTTGGGTAAGTTAATGTGTTACCATGGGTAATCCCAGCGAAGTTTAGTTCGAGTTTTACCTTGACTTTTCTCATGTCATTCCATGCCTAAGCGATCAATCATCGGAGGAACTCCATATGTCCTTGGAATTCTCCCTTCGATCCAATCTATTTATCGATCGATCTGGGCACAGTTTTCCATTTTGCACGCCAACTGTCCTTTAGCACACCATATGCCTCGAATTGCACCTTAATTCCAGAATAAGTACATGCTAAGGTCGGCTAAATTTGTCTGGATCCTGTCTGAAAATCGAGCTTGAGGTGTGGCATCAAAGTTCTGGACCAATGTTAGGTGACCTTAGTCTGAGCTCAGGTAACCTTAGCCTGAGACATAAATTAGACATGTAAGGCTTGGGTGGACTTTGATTGGGATCGTACTAATTTTTTACCCAGGCTAGTTTCTGGATTTTTCAAGCTCCTAGATTTCCTTTGGTTTTTCCTAAAGTCCGACTCCTTTTTATTTATTTTTTCTTCCTGGCAGGGAAAGAACGAAAGAAATAACATTTCCTTCCACGATTATAGTCCATTTGTACCTATAGGAAATATGAGCAGTTTTACAGGATGAATGTTTGCTCACAAAGTTTACAAAAATCCATAAATTACTAAGAACATAAGAGGCAATCATGTCTTTTTTTGGCTAAGCCACGCCCCTTCTCCCTTAGATATCTAACTGTCACTCTTATCCGTGATTAACCATATCCTATTCGGCCTAAGTGCTGCTGTACTGTGACAAAAATGGGCGTGGCCGCATAAAACGTTCTTTTTCACATTTTCCTTCGCTCCGCCCACTAATTGACTGATAATCTGCTGAAATATCAGCATTTACCCATTTTTAGCTCGCCTGGAGGCGTAATTGGGTAACCCAACACATTGTCATCTTCGAAAGAAGAGATTTTCTTTGTGTGTTCGTGTTTTTTCTGCAGCGCTAATAGCCCTGTGTCTCCATTATTCTGCGCCCGTGTTCGAATGAAAGAACACACGTGCATACTTTGCTTTCCACGTAGGAGTCGCCTTGGAACTGGTTCCTGTCCTCCTGCTGCTGCTGGTGGTGGTGGTGCGTCTGTGTTCAGCGAACGCGCTTTGAGAAAAAGGTGTCATTGTCATCATTGTCTCCTTATTTGTCTGTTCTAGATGTGTTCTAGAAACTTCTGCTAATTCCACGAATTATAACAATGTCGGATGTTTTGCTGTGTGGCTGTACGCTGTTGCACTTATTAGGGCAAGGACGCGTGCTTGGCTTTTTGCCAGAAGTGTTCGAGAAGTTTCCTGGGTTTTGAGTGGTTTCTGGCAGTTGCGACTGTTTCCGGAGAGATTTGATTTCGTTTTGGTTTATACCTCCAATTTCCTGAAATTCCTCAAAAGGGAATCCTGGAAAAAAATTGAGAGCATCAAACCTGGGATAAAATCACGGAACAGCCAAGTAGCTCTCTTAATCATTCTGTTATTAGTGTTATATTTGCCCTCGCCATATGGGTTATGATATAAATGGTAAAGGAACTAACCGCTATAAAAAGGGCAATACTATATCCAGAGAACTTGGGAAAATCCCAGCAATACTTCCGCGTTGACATCAGCACACGCCCTAGCAAAGGACACTGACCAGTCACCGGTCGCACGCCCGGCTGCCGGCTTCCTGCCTGAGCATGGAAAATATTTTTCCAACACCCAACTGAGTGCACTTGTTCCGCACCGAATCCGTCCCATGTTCGATTCCTAATGCATCACTGAGCGCGGAACGCCGTCGCCTAACAAGTATGAACAGCAAAATTTCGAACTGTGATGCGCGTGAGATCTCGTCCATGCCTCCCTCCCTCACTCCCTCGCTCGGATGCGCTCTTTACTCTGTGCCGTTTAACAAACAAGCGGCGCTGGCTGGCTGGCTGCGCCTGCAGCTGCTTTTGCCTGATGCTTGATGTGAGCGCTGCCAGTTGATTTTTGATGCCTTACGTTGCTGCGGAGCTGAAAACACGTTTTATTGCCGGCACCGCGCGCCTCGATCGCCCCCTGCTGTTGCGCCCGCGCGCGGGCGGGCGGCGCCGCGCTGACTCCCACTGGCTCGCGGTGAATGAGTGGTGCAGATTAATCACAGCTGTTATTAGGAAGCGGCGAAGGGACCCTAGAGTAGTTTGGTTTCCAGGGCAGCATGCATAGTTGAAATTACCCGGGGTAAGCGTATTAACACCCAGGACTGGTATGCATCTTAAAGATTATCCAGGGTAAATGTGTTGACCCTCATGTCAATGATGGGTGAATTCATGTGGTAGTAACAGATTACCTTGGGTAATCCCAATGATGCATGCAGCCCCAGGTCAACCCATAGTTTGCACAGGCGTCAACACCCTTACCCAGGGTAATCTCAATGGTGCATGCGGCTCCTGGACATGAAATCCGATAAAACTTGTTTTTGCAAGGACAAGCTTGGATAAATTTGTGAACTGCTGGACCACTTTTAACACCATGTTGCTGGAGCTGGAGGCAGTCAATCAATTCGTATGGAATCAATGTGACACCTGTCTGATACCTGTATGCTTCGAAAATATGATTTTTTTTCAACGTTTTACCACTTCACAGTGTCCCTCCTTTATTTCTGGATTTTTTTCTATTCCTTCTGGCAGTCCCTCCCTTAAATAAAGGAAAAAGTAGAAATATAATCATACATCCTTATTTTCTTTTTCCTTTTATTATTTTCTACCTTACTCTACACATTCAGAACGATGTTCCGTGGTAGCATGCACCATTGAGATTACCCTGGGTAAACGTGTTGATGTCTCTGCTAACGATGGGTAAATTTGAGTGGTGTTAATAAGTTTATCCTGGGTAATCTCAACTATGCAAGCAGCCCCAGAAGAAAGTTCGTTGCCGTCATGCTACCGTTTTTTCGAAATATACAGGGAATTTTGAAGGACTCCCTGCGAAATCTACGTGGTACATCGTAGGGGAGCTGGTTAAACCAATTCTCAGTGTTTTTGCACTGATTTCCCCTGAAATTTTCCTTAGTCGTGGTCTCTGAACCTCTAGAGGAGTAGAAATTCACCTTTTATCTACTCTTGCCAGGTTTTAAAATGCTATTTTCTCCTGAAATTCTCCAAAAGTTTCCTGAAATCCTCCAAAATCTATCCGAAATATTGTCCATGGAACATAAGAATGCCACCATTCCTAGATTTTTCCGAAATATAAGTTCCTTTTTTTCCTTGAAAAATTCAAAATTTTCGCAAATTGTACATGAATTCGAGTTTTCTGAGTGTTTTCTGTATTTTTCTGATATGACAGATGCGTTCAGCGAAACGGAAGACGGGGAATTTAATGTCTGTTGCTCTGAAAACTTTTTGCCCGTCATCGAAATTGTTCTTCCACCCTTCGGACCGGAACTGGTGCGAGGGCGCTATCAGAATTTTCCCAGACGCATTGCCTTCTTGGTTTAACATCTGGAAAAAGCGTGGCGTTATTACCGTAACACCCAATTAATCATGTGCAAAGCGCTGTGCAAAACACGAGCGTTTGCACTTTTTGCCGACGCCGCCGCCGCCGCCGCGTCCCGTGCTCATGCGCTTTTTCCCCGGGGAAAATCCGCAACGGCACGTCGACGTCGCCGTTGCGGCGCGCGCGGCAGCTGTTGTGTTGCCGTTGCTGGTGCCATGCCCGTTCGCAGCCGATTTGTCAACGAACATACCGTACTTTGACGCTACAGTAATCGTTACTGTTTGGCGAGGGGGGGGGGGGGG
>JARK01001722.1:151419-165382 GCA_000688135.1 Ancylostoma ceylanicum | reverse complement strand
GGGGGGGGGGGGTGAGATTATGTTACGTTCTAGTGCGCTCCAGCAGCATAAAGTCCTTATAGCGTATTCGTGCTTCTTTCGTCGTGTTCTTCGAGCTCTTTTGCAGCCGGTGGAAAAATCGATCCCGGCGCCCTGGATGCTGCAATTGCGGCGGCCGCGGCCGCGGCTGCAAACTCCTGCAAATGTCGTCCCATTTGCTGGGGGGCTATAGCTTCGCTGGCGCTGTCAGCTGACTGCACCCTCTCGGTCTCTCCGATTCGCGCAGTGTTTCGTCGTCGCCTCGTCGCTCGTCGAACTTCCACGCCTGCGCTCCGCCGGCAATCTGATCATTCCACCGCTTTTTCTGCACCCCGTATACATGGTTATACACATGTGCTGCTTCTAGCTTCCTGATTCTGGTTCCTGCTATAAGAACAACTATGGGAACAACAGTTGCTCGCAAGGTTTTCCGCCAACGAGGAAATTTCCCCTTCTGGGTAAAAAATAAATCGCATTGGTCTGTGATGTTTCTGGAGAGGAACAAAATGCACGTTGCAAAGGGAGATGCTTTTTTCTTCTTTAACGATCAGAAACCTGGGCGAACTTCATTCTGGCAGGCAGTTGTTGTTACCTGTCATTCATTGTCGTCTTCCCTCGGCCCTGTTCGGTTATCTGTCCTCTCCCTAACTATCCTTTTTCCTCTTTTGGATAAACATTTTTCATATAGATACATATAGATTTTTCAGATTCATGGAGTAAATGTATATAGACAAGATATCATTAATTTTATTCAAAATTTTCATTTTTATATTCTTTTCTTTCAGTAAATATTTCATTCTTTCCTCTTTTTACTTTGTTATCCTTACAGATGGAGAGGATCATCTAGGTTAACAACTTTTGTCTGAGTTTTAGTGTACCTACATTTAGGCTCCCCTAGAAATCTTCAGAGCATTGTTCCATATTCTCGCTTCTTTCTTTCATTTTTGTTACTTTACGCCTATGTATGTTACCAATTTCTCTCTCTCTCTCTCTTTTTTTTCCTGCTCCTCCCAAGATTCATTTGCTCATTCTTTCATTCATCCATAAAACTTTTACTTCTTTTCATTCCTTCTCGTCTCTTTTCTTCCTTTTTCGTCTTTGTTTTCATTCCTCTTTTCTCGTTTCCTCTCGGCAGCCCCGCTCTTGAGTCTTAGATATTTTTGTCTGGATTCTTAATTTAGTTTTACATCCTCAGTCTATGTGGTTCTCTTTTTAATCCATTCATCTCCCATTCATTCATTCATTCCTTCACATCGCTCTCTCCTTTTTCCCTTTGTTTCTCCTTCTCCTCACTCACGTGATTATTGCAGTTTTCCTACCTTTTTCTTTCTTTTTTCCGGGAAAAATGGAGTTCAGATCGGGCTGGGACACCCAACATTGGTCGATATATTGACCAGCCCTACACGTTCTGACTTGTTACTATTTGAGATAACCATCGCATTGACTTGTCGGCTAACATGTCAAAGTGTTCGCGTCGTGTCAACTAACAAGTCAGAACGTGTAGGACAGAAATCAATATATCGACCATACTTAGGTGCCCTCACCCCCCCCCCCTTTCAACTCTCTTTTCGCCATGTAGTGGATCACTTCAGGCATTAATCCTAGCATTCCCTAATTGGCAATTTTCACCTGCGATGTTTGAGCCGCCATCTATCTGGACCGTTATTGGACGTTCTTTTGATCCTCAGCTAAAATAGCACTTTTTGTTTGTACAGATCCATGAGATTGTCCTTTAAGACATCAATGATCGAAAAACATTCACTGTACGTACGTGTGAGAATCGCAACAGTCGTACATAGAAGAACTACTAGGAGAATGGCAAACACAGAGAGACGTACGTACTCTGCTTTAACCTGCACTTTTGGCCACTTTTTGCACTCTGCTGCCGAGCGTTTTTCATGGCAGCAAGGTGTTACACATTGTACGTACGATAGTGTAACTTTAGTACACGACGACTTTGGCCACTATATGAGGGGAGGGGTGGAGCGGCCTAGAGGGGGGGGAGATGGGTGTGTGGTTTGAATGCAAAAAAGCAGCGAGCAGTCGGTGAAAAACAAAGAGTTCAAGCGTCGTCGACTACGAGCCCGCATCCAGAGGCCCGCGCGTCTCGCGTCTGCAAAACACGCAATTTCGCGGTCTGTGGATTGCAGGCGAGTCGAGCAAGATCCTAAAAACATCTACTTTTCGTGTATTTTCTGACCTTTCTCTCTAATTTTTAGTTGAATCGTTTTCTTGAGGTCCACTTAGCTCTTAGGTACTATGTATGCTTAGTTCTAGGGTTAGTCTCTCAGCCTTGAGTTGAGCTATATTTCCCCTCTGTAATTCCTGGCTACCCTTCGAATTGTTTCCACCTTCCTTTCGAAGGGAGGTAGCAACTTGAGCCCTGCCTAGATTTGGGCCTGGATGCATCATGAAGATTACCCAGGGTAAACGTGTTGTCCCTCATGTCGTAGGGTTAGTTCCTCGCCCTTTAATTGGTCTTTATTCCCCCTTGTTTTTCCTAGCTACCCTTCAAATTTTTTCCACCTTCTGTAGATTCGTGGTAAATTCTTGTGGTAGCGACAGATTACCTTGGGTAATCTCAATGAAACATGCGGCCCTTGGACTTTTTAGAGTATAATGGTAAACGTGGTGTATTTGCTTTTATTTTTCATATACATATCATATACTTTACTACTTTGCTAATGTATTGTTTACCGCGTGGAAATCTGTTTATGCCTCCAAGTAAATAAGTAAACTTGAATAAACAATTAGTAAAAGTCAAATCTTTGTTGTTTTCCTGAGTCTGAAATACTTGGAACCTAGCCAAGCTCCCCAATTCGCCCGCCTTCTGGACTAAGTCAGCTGATTTTTCCTGCTTTTCCTACTCTCCACCACTCGTTCATACTCCATTCCATTACGTCAGGCTCACGCTCTAACTTCGCGGCCTGTGGCTGTACTTATTTCCATGACAATATCTTGCAGTTTAAAATTGAAAAACTGCCCCTGCAACGTTTTTTCGCGTCGCGTATTTTTTTACAACGGCAGGGATACTGTAAAGTGAACATTCTGCAAAAAGGCAGAATTCCAAAATAGCACCGAAGTCATTGATAAGCAGTGGAATCCTTGTAATTTATTCACTGTTTTGGTTGTTTTTGGTGTTTTCTGCGCATTGTCGTCGCCAGGCTGAAAAATAGGTATCGATTAGTGGAGAAGTTGCTTTAAAAGATCTTATAATTCTGTTTTTCTTGAAATATCCAAGAAATTCATTACGTTTGTCAAATTTTTTTTAGGAAAAAGAATTCTGGCCTAAATTATTGAAGGGTCCTTTTCTTCCTGTACTGGTCTGCTTTTACTAGGATTTTTCCACTAATTTTTCAATGGCGATGACCTAGACGGCTTGGATACTGTACTTTCACAGGATTTTTCCACTATTTGTATTTATTGGCATCATTTTCCCTCAAAGAATATCCATTTCTACGAGCGAGTTCAGTCCACTTGGACGGGCCAAGTTTTTGCCGTCACCGATGTTCTTTCGCTGGAGAGGTTATGAATTCTAATCCATGCGCGGATCCATACGCAGCCAATCTGAGACCACCCAGTTGGACCGGTTCATATTTGGTGGGGAAAAAACGGCTTGGCGCCTCTTTGTAGATAAAAACCAATTGGCGCACGACATTTTGTGCATGTTTATCTGCAATTCTTGGATATTCCTCGGATTTTTCGGGTCTCTTCCGTAATTGGTTCGACTTCCACACATCAGCGCGCCCCACGGAAAAGGATGAATTTTCATCGCACGCCGCGAGCGCACGTGTTACCGTAATCCTCGTCCGAGTTATCCATCCCCAGCTACGTGCCGAAACCGATATTCCAGTGTGCAGCTGCAGCCATTGCTGCTGCTGCTGCTGCTGCGCTGCGAAAACATGTCATTTAAGGCGAAGTGTCCTTTTCCTGCACGTCCTAAATTGTCCCGCTGCCCGGCTGCCACTGCCGACTTGCCTTTCCGGAGCACTAGTCACCACCTGGCTGTATGGCAGTTGTCCTGGTTCCATTCGTAAAGTTCTGCGTTAAGCTGATCACTCAACGTTACGATTTACGCGACCTACAGTACACCTACAGTACGCCAGATTGCAAAATTTTTTTGGAAATATTTGCAACACTTTCGTCTGCTGTAGACGATAATATTATTGCACTGCATCATCAGCAGGCGGCGATTAATTTGCTACCGTAAGAAAATCGATAAAGAAACACGTGTCTCGTCGTCGTTGGCTGTGGTGGTGTTGTCGGTCGGTCGTCTGCGTGTGTGTGAAGTTTAGCGTCGTTGGCTGGATGCCAAGCATGCTTCTGGTTTTAAATATCAGCAGTGAAACAGATGCTTGAGAAAAGAGCACGTGAAAAGTGGAGGTGGCAGAGAAGCAGAGAAATGCTACCCGTTCCCACCGGCTTTACAATTAATTTTTCCGATTTACTACTTTATTTTTGCCAACTTTTGAAACTTTGCTTTCTGAAGTTCCTAATCTTTTAGTACATGCTAGGAAAAAGGGAAGAAAATGAGAGAAAAAGAAAATTGATGGCAAGTTAAATTTGTCCCTGGGAAAATTGTCCAAGAGTACAGGTGTTTTAACTCCCTTCAAATGTGGAGAATTTTTAAAAAAAATCCCGGTGAAATAGTGGTCATGTGAAACAATAGGAAGTGCAGTGTTCTCCATAAAATTTTCATACCATACAGTTTATTAAGCCGAAATCCAAAGTCCGCAATTGCACCAACAAAAATGCATGACGATATCTGCCACTATCGAGAATGAAAATTGACGAATCAGTCCTTGAAACGTCCTTAAGCCGAAGTGTAAAGCTTGCTGGCGTCACAGCAAGGCGATGATCGAAATTTGGCGCCGCGCTAGCGATTCCTACACGCTGACTAGTGCACCGAAATGCTGTCCGTCCGCCGCTCGTTCCTCCACCGTTTCTCCGCCAACATTATTGATCGCTATCGATTTATTGATCCCCATCACGTTTCAGTCAACTTCGTTCACCACGTTTTGTCGAGCAGGTCGCCGGCGCTCAACCCAGAGGCCTGCACCCATACACACCACCACCAATCCTGAGCCCAATGCGTAACGGTTCGGGACTTTTCTGGCAAATCGCCAAAAATCTCGGACATCCCAGTCAGGTGAGTCGTGCTGCTGCCAGCTGCTGTACGTACTGCTGACGTTGGTGAAGACGTCCAGTCAGCGGTGAAAATCGATTGAACTCGTGATTTTTCCGACGTTTTGCAGGCTGCTCCCTCGACATGCAGTAGAGATGCGCAGAACGGGCATGCGCCAGGTACCGTTTGACACCAATTTTATCGATTGATTTTTATTGAAATCACTAAAAGTGATACGGCTGCTAGTGCTTCTGCAGCGGGGCTGTGTGTGCTCAGTTGCCAGCATGTCAAAGCGCTTAACATCGGCAATTCTCTGACGTCACCAGCAATCAGCTGATCGGCGGCGTCATCACTTCCAAAAGCTGGTGGATCGATAAATTGATCCAGAGAAATTTCTAGAACTCATCGAATCGCGTATAATCCCAGTAGTGTACCTTATTGTACATTTAGTGACGTTGTACATAATTCAGTAGGGATGACGTCACCGGAAATGAAAAAGCTAGTGATGACGTCAGCGGAATTGAAAAAGGCTTTTAACGCTGCGGAACCGTGCATTGTATCATTGCAACCTGCAGTTGATGTATTTCATCACAGTTTCCTCCCTCGTTTTTTTTCATTTTCATTTTTATTGTTTATTGTTTATTCACTGCATTCTGTACAAAATTTATTGGGCATGGGGTTTTCTAGTAGATTTTTTACCATTTTTTTCAAAACAAAACTTTTCTACGTCAAATTAGCGTTCTTGTCCGCATCAAAAAAAACTTGAGGAGTGACGTCATCCGTCAACTGATCAGCGTGAGGAGTGACGTCATCCGTCAACTGATCAGCGTTCCCAGAAAATTTTTCCTGGATTTAATTTTCAGCATAGACGTTTAAAATCGTCACATTATGTTTTGTGTCATGCTATGAATTTACCTTTCATCCTTTGAGAATTCCTAGGCTATTTTTGGAAAATTAAATCGACGCAAAATTACACCAAATTACGCAGTAAATCTTGACGTACCTGCAAAATGTGGAAATTCCTCTACTTCCGCAATTTTGCGTCAACACTTCAATTACGCGTCGTAAACAGGTCACATTTTAATTGTTTAGCACTTTCTGCTCATTCTTTTTTGCTGGAATTGCTATATAAAGTTCTGCAGATTTTTCACCGTGGTTTCCGCAGAGGAAGTTCAATTCCTTTGGAAAATTGCTTACCTTTTTCCTGTACAAAAGTTATTTTTCCCGTTTTCTTCCTGCTTTTGCAGATGTTTCCTTTTACGATTAAAGAACAGATTTTTCGTTCATTGCTACGAAAATAGTGGCGCCTTTCGAGGTTCCGCGTTGTTGAGTGGCGGATCTCTGGCGTTGTTCTGCAATTTACGCTAAATTTTGGACGAGATCTGTAAAAAAAAAATCACATTTTAAGAAATACCGTGGAAATCTTCTGATTTTCGCAACTTTTCCTGCCATTTTCATCGATTCCTCAAGTTGTCGCTGCTATTTCTGCTCCTTTAATTAGCTCCTCCCATAATTGCCGCTATTATTGGCACAAGTTGATTTTTCCCTCTCTATTCACACCCTTATTGGACCGCTCTTTATTGCCTCCCAAAAAAGTCCTTGCATACTTGCAAAATTTGCGCGATAACACACAAACAGCGATAACATGCGAAGCGCAGCGTTGAAGAAGCGCATTTACTTCCCCCACCACTTCACCCGGTTGCATCATCGCCGCCACCGATCGATAAATCGATTTTGCAGCAGACGATCACGATATGAGCGACGATTCACCCGGATTGCGTATAGTCGACGAAGGTGCTGGCCCGAGTGACGTCAACGGCGGAAGAAATGACATCTCGCTGACCACGTCCGAAAACGTACACCCCGCACGGAAGAATGGATTCATCTGTAGCCAGGTAGAGTGGCGAGAATCAATTCATTGATCGATTTATTGATTTTTGTACAGTCTTCTCTGTTCAGGCCACATTTGCCGATGAGCTGGAAGCACTGCGCAAGATTTCCTACGCTTCAACGACATCGTCGACGAGGTACCGTAATCCACTCAAGCTTGGTAGATCATCAGCGATACTGTAGCGTACCGTAATCGCTTCCAGGTCAGCTGAAGACATCCTGCGGAAGCACTCGATGGATCCCGATGAGTATTTGCGAAAGGCCTCGTGTATTTCTGATTGCTACTATGACCTACCGATCGATACCCGGCCTAAGATGAGCGACGCGATACCGTAAGTATAAACTGCCCATTAGTTCGCGTGAATGGTGGTGTGATTGATTTTTTTCCTGGAGAAAATGCTTTTTATAGGCATATCAACATTGGACGTGAATATCAGGCCCGGGTACGGAAGTGGAATGATAGAAAGGTGAGAATTATTGATTATTTTTTCATGTGAGCTGCCCTTGTAGGAACCGTGCAGCACTTGCAAAATTTGTGGTTCGGGGAGGTGTTGGACTCTCTTGCTGTATAATTTTCCTCACTTTGGTAATAACTTCTTTGTATGTTTACATAACAGCTGACGTGGTGGTGCAACAATTTTTTGCGTATGCCACGCCCACTTTTGGTCGCTGACAGAGTTTTCATTGGTCGAATGGATGAATTCCCATAGAATGCGGTCTTGTTATGGAATCCGCCCTTTGCTTTACCAGAATTAAATTTCAAACACCATAGGCGAAAAAATGAATTTTCCATTAGTGTTGTTTGGACTTTGGTCTTTGGTCTGGTGTTTGATCTACTGTGGTGCTGTTGGCAGTGAATTCCATAGCACTTTATGGTGTTCCATTCAGATTCATGATTCTGAACTCGAAGCGATCGAAGACCGCGACGAGATTGTTTTTTCGCCGGAGATCCTGCGTGACATCGAGAAAGACCAGAGTGAGTTTGGCTAGATTACTGTATAAGTTACAGTATCCAAAAGCTACAGTAGCTACAGTGACTGAAATTACGGTGATTTTAGTTGAAGCATTCGAGTTGTTGGCATGCAGTCAAGCCATCCCGCGACCAGGACGAAATAAGGTATGCTGAAAGTATCCGAAGAGATATGTACTGAATAGATTTGGGCCCAATCGATTTATTGATTTTTCTTCGCATTTCAGGAACTCGCCCTGCACCTTCTCATGGAAAACAAAGGAAATATTGAAGCGGCTGTTGCTGATCTGCTCCGGTCCGACACGCTGGACTGGGAACAGTACCAGATTATCTACGGGTCCACCTACCTGGACAGTACCTTATGGACTCCAGAAGAGGTGAATGCGTTCCAAGATGCTATCTACAAGACCGAGAAGGATTTCCATCAAGTTGCTCAGGAGGTACGTGATTACACAGTTTACGTGGGGTTTCACGCCAGCAGTTCAGTGCCGTTTTTTTTTCAGCTGCCCAGCAAGACTGTGAGGGAATGTGTGGAATTCTACTATACATGGAAGAAAGCGTGTCCGGATGATTACCGTAAGCTGCGGAATCTCAGACGGAAGCGGCAGTTGTTGGAGCTGAATCTGCAGCAGGTGAGGGCGGAGCTTATCGCTAGTGGGTGGAGCTTATCGCCTAAAATTTTCCAAATTGGTTTTTTGAGCGGTTTTTTCTTTTTTCGATTCAGATTCTCTGACACTTCCAGAATGTTTCCAGAAAATTCGCTTGTTATTTCTCTTGGATTTCTTCACACTATTTTTTATTAAATTAAACCCCTTCAGATGGATGAAGGAGCCCCGCCGAAGAAGGTGTCCGTGGACGAGAATGTCTCATCAGATGCCGAATCCGACGCGACTGCTCCATCGTACAGTGGTCAGGACTTGTTCGAGATTCGCGGGCGGACCGGAAGCTTGTGAGTCAATTTTTTCTGGAATTTTTGGTGATTTTTTTTCTGGAATTATCAGCTATACTGCTTCACGAGCCCTTAATTTTGGAAAAAGATGTGTTTTACTTCATTTTCATGGACAGTTTTTTCCAAGTTTTTTCCTACTTTTGATTTTTCTACCCTTATGCTATTTCCCCTTCTCCGAACATTTTCCCAGTTTTTACGAAGGTTATATTTTTTGTACTTTGTCTGTTTTTTTTAATTTCCGATTACGTCATGCGGCAATTCTTTTTGGGTGTGTATCATCGTGAGGGAAAGAGGGGCATAGCCAAGAGACCCTGATTGGCGCACTCGAGCCGCCCGTCACTCCCATCTGTCTTAACTCGAACGGCGTCAGTCTCATAATACATGGTCTACTATTTGCGCTTAGCGCCGTACGATTCAAACAGGTGGGCGTGACAGGCGGCCCGAACGCACCAATCAGAGTCGCTTGGCTACGCCCCTTTTCCCTCACGTTGGTACAACACAATTTTTTCCTGCCCTAAGTATGCTTAATCTACATTTTCCAGCCTTTCTCAACCCACCGTATGCATGTCACCGCTACGAGACCCCACCGCTGTGTCCGCGGCCTCCCTGTCTCAGTCCTTGCTTGGCCTGAGGCCCTCGCCTCCGCTCAGGGATTTGTCCGGATTGCAAAGGAATTACCAGCCGGTGGGAATTTTGCCCTTCGATTCGTCTGGACCATTTTCTGATTACTGTATCTTACAGTCTGCGCCTCGTTCGCAACCGCACCCATCGTCGTCTGGTAGCAAGAAGGGTGCACAACCGAGTGCTGACGGGTTCTTCCACTGCCGATTATGTGACAAATGTTTCGAGAAGGTTAAGGTAAGCGCTTTATCCTAGGCTGTGCTGGGTACTTTAACAGTGCAGGAGAAACTCCCTGATTTTCAGTCCCTGAACGCGCACATGAAGTCGCATGCGATGAAAGCGCGGGCCGAAGCCGAGGCGAAGGCACAGGTGGACGCGCAGCTGGCCGCGCAGTCCAACCCAGTAAGTATTGTAAGTTTAGGCGTCTTAGGGATCTATGGGGCTTTGCCTGCTTATAGCTGGAGTACTGTACGAGATTTATCCCTGCTACAGTTCCAGAACGGTCATCTGAACCTCAGCGGGTTGACGTCGTCGCTTCAGGGCGTGTCGCCGTCGCTGCAGGCCGCCGCAGCGACGAATCACGCCGCGTCGGGACTGAGTTTGCAACAGGTGAGCGGGCGTTTTCGCACGAGACTTCGATGATTCAGGACAATTTTAGGCAGCGAGTGAAAGTGTTGGTTTTCGCGATATTCCCGTACAAGCATCCACAAAATACATGGATAGTCTGGCTTTGTTGGGCATTGATTTAGATCAACTAAAGAGTTGGGCGTTGTGTTAGGTACAGATGAACTTGAACTTTTAATCACTTGATTTTTTGGTCAAGCCGTTCCAGAGGCTCACAGTTTTTGCCGGAATTTCCTTTTTCACTTTTGACATGGTGGAAATTTGCATGGCATTTGTTATCAGACAATTTTGAGCGATAAAATAAAATAAATTTCAAAAAATTCCCTAACAACGGCGGATTTCAAATCCAGAAGCCAGACACGCCCCAATTTTTTTCCGCGATTTTGTCCGCAAACGCACAAATTTCCATGTTCAGGGACTCTCGCACAGCCTGCTCTCCCCGCAAGGAATCGGCTTGCCGCATCCGCGACCGCAGCATCCACTTCTCTCCCAGGTCCATTCCGCTATCATCCACTAGATGTTGCCGCTAGTCCTCCCGCACACTTCCCATGTTAGGCTAATTTTCCTCGCTCCCTCTCTCGCTCTCACATTTATCAAGGTCATGAATTAGGTCACCTGCAAGGGGCGTGGCCTCGCTCCAACGTGACTCAGTTTATGAATCGGGTGACAGATTTCTATACGCATAGTATTACCGCTAATCTTCTCGTTTGTAACCGTTCGTCTGCTAGTCATTCCTCTTAAGTTGACCCTAGCCGTGCCGTTTCCCTTCGTTTTTTAGGCCAATAAGGCCCTAGCTAAGGCCCTGCTGCGTCAGGTCGTCGGGGAAACAGCGCGGCTCTCTCTCTGTTCTTGTATTTTCCCAGGCCATACCTCTTCCTCTGGTCAAACTGTCGTGTAACTTTCGTCAAAGATTATCGACAAAACACGGGTTTCTGAAGAAAGAGTAATGATGTAGAGTACGATTTGTAAGAAAATAGATCAAAGGCTAGATTTCTCCCCCGTTTTTCCCAATTTTTCCCGATGATTCGCGTCCCCGTTCTCCGCCCCGATGTGTTTTTTTCTTGTTCGCTCGTTGTATGTAAGTAAACTATTTTTTGTATGTTACTTCATTCTTTGCTTAGTGACGATTTTTCGTCATTTGTATATCTATACATGTTGTAATCTATGTGGTTTTTACTACATACAAGCACTGAAATGGGTGTAAATTTATGTTCATATGAAGATTTGCAATGCTATTTGTTTGCCTCTTGTGTGCGGTGGCAAATCCTGAAAATCAATAAGTATGTTTTGTGTGTGGAGGAGACCGCATTCGTGTCTGTTCATATACAACACAAAGCTGTAAAAGAGTGCAATTTTGGTGAAATCAAAGGTAATGTTCCAAGATTGGACCAAATAGAAGAAGATTTTACTGCTCTGACCGAGCAAATACCGCAGCGAGTTCGGACGGAAGTGTTCCAAGGATCAATACGTATGCTTTGTGTGTCAAAATAATCACACCACAACTACGAAATCCTGCTGGGCCGGTAACATTGCTAGTATTGGGTTAGTGCGAAAAAGTAAAAATTCACAGAAAACTTCTCCAAAAATATAAGAGAGCAGTGAAAACGGAATAATATCAGTGCTAGGATAACCAACCCAGGTCGCCAGCTGTATGTACACCTCCATCGACGGCGACATGCTGTGGCGCAAGGGTAACTTACCACCTATGGAGCTCCATACCGGTTTGTGCGAGGAAATTGAGCTGTTCGTGCAGCTGTTATGCTGCCAGTAAATAAGCTTACAACTAAAGAAATAGAAAAAATAAGAAAACAGTAAATTAACAATAGCGACAATGCTCACAAATAATTTTCAAAAAGGGTTCAAGGGAGACTGGAACCCGTAAGTGTAAATAAACTATGATCTTCTATTCTTCATAGAGACGGATGACAATTTTTATTGTAACAGAGTAACAGTATTCCAAGTGAGACTATTTATACAATTAAGCTGTACAAAATGGCCACAATTCATTTTTAGACACGCTCCAAACGAGGTTTCTCGGAGGTGGTAGTGCGCCATGGATAACTCTAGTCCACGTAATTTGTTCCTACCACTACCAGGTCAGTCAAAAGTGGGGATTTTCCTGCTTTTAGAATTTTCTTTGATTTTGTTCAACCAAAGTAGTGGACTTGGTCAGGATCCGGAATATCCAAAGGCCAGATTTGATTTGCTGATGAGGATCCAGCCACCTGGCGCAAGAAAATATGTCGACATAGGTTTCGTTCCTTGTGCAGGAACCCAATACTGCTAGAGAATTCCACAGAACTTGCCTTCTTCTATAAGTCGCTATTAAATAACGCTTAAAACAACCAGACACCTGTGCATGTATTAGGTTGTCCCATAAATAATGGCCGCTTTGAATTTGAGCTTCCTAAGGTGCATATCTGTAAAAATCGCGGAAACTAAGGAATGACAAGGTGGTCTAGAAAGTGAATGGCGCGAGCCTTGAGCTTTGTGATTGTTCAGGAATTGTCTACATAGCTTCTTCATTGATGGGGTTATGAAGTTTCAAACTCTCACTACTCCATAGATAGCGGCCATTATTTTTGGGACAACCTAATACATATGTATGGTATAATTTCTTGGAGAAACTGTATTAGTTTCCCATGTAAATTCATCTTCAAACGCATCCAAAAATAGAATACAACACGAAAACCAAAGAAGAATGAAGGAAAAAGAAAAACGCATATTAAGAGTTCTTCTACAGTTTTCTCAAGATACAAATTAGCAGGACTATATGTAGTAAACGTCATTCCATCCACTGAAAAGCTTACTGTTTTATTTTTTTTTTCAAAAGGTGTCCTCTTCTCGAGCAAATATGACCGCAGGCCTTAGGGATGGACCATGTTGGAGTACGTCATGTCAAAGTTCTATAATTCTCCTTTTTTTCAGTCAAAAATACAGGAAAAACGAGAACAAACGACGGCTAATGGCCAAAGGCGATATTGCTGGAATGTCTGGATGTATGGATCCTGGACCGTGTCCTTGCAGATCGATCGTAGCGTAGATCAGTCTAAATGTCTAACCTCTAAATCTGTGGAATTTCACTCAATTTGGCCTCCTGGCCATTTTTGGGATTACTACATATGTATCTGCAAAATTTACTACTCGAGGACATTTTATTTACGACTTACGGATTATGTGCCATTTAGAACTGCTAACAAGTCGTTCAGCCTGCCATCCACGATTTTATGACTCCTTTCCTGAATTGACTGCTGGTAGATCAGGGGGTGTCCTCGCCATCCGTAAACGACATCCATTTTTCTCGTTTTTATTCTTCTCCATAACTTTTATAACCGAAAATACATGAGAGTGACCTCTAAAATTCCTGTCAGCTTAAACTCGTACCTAACTTGCTGTTAAGTACAAATACGCATTTCACGGGGAACTATGGATAAAGTTCCTGGTTTTGATCTATTGAATGGAACGGCCCTGGTGTCCTGGAGGATCTCGTCGGCCCCATGTGTCACATGGATTTGAGGGGATGGCGCCCGTCGAGCCTTTTTCCCATCTCCTGTTAAAATTTACCCGCGTTCAAGTTTTCCACATTTCAATTTTTCCATCTCATTGTCCAGGAATTTTAGCTGAGAATCTTCGTTCTGCCGGTTACCAATTGGCTTCGCTCCAAGCCTGCCGGATTTTACAAAGGTCGTTTCAATTCTATACTTCTATTATAAATCCAGATCCTTAAATCTGGGATACATTCATAAATTCCCCCTTCCCTGCCCTC
>JARK01001722.1:138326-151235 GCA_000688135.1 Ancylostoma ceylanicum | reverse complement strand
CCCACTCCTCCGCACATTTTATCAGGAAAAATAAACTTTTTTTTCAATTTTCGTCTCCTAGACCATCACCTAAATTCTTTATTTTTGCGACTTTTGCGACCGAAAATTCTGGAAATTTCCGCAGGGGACCAACGTTTATCTAGGTCCTCTGATTTTTGCTTTGCTCACACCAAGTTGATTTCCGCCTATTTGCCTTCGCTATTTTCCCATTTACTTTTCCTGAGAACGTGAAAACCTTAAAACCCGTTGGAAGTAAATTACTGTTGATTCCATGCAGAACATGGATCTTCGCTCTGATCTCGAAGCTGTCGAGGGTGTGGTAAACGCAGTGACCACCTGTGTCGATAAAGTGTTGGACACGTTGGACCTCATTCCTCCTATTGTCGACAGTGCAGGCGAGAATAACGTAAGCAATTGCTTCAGGAATATTTTTACCTATGGCTTTTACCAGCAGGGTCAGATTTTACCCTCGAGCTGCTGTATTCCTTCAGTTTTGATTTTATCGCAAGAACTTCATTATTGCCTAAGCTGAACGCATGTTATTGTTTACTGTTTATACAATATTTCCTGGCCGCGAATTAAAATTTGACCATCATGGAGTTTTTTCAGGTCTCACGGGGAGATATCGAGAGGCTGGAGTTGGCTGTGAAAACTACCCTCCAAGCATTGGGGATGCTGAGCAATAAGGTGGTTCTTTGTTTTTATGTAGCGATGTGCATTGTTATTACCCAGGGTAAACGCGTTAACCCTCCCCGAATTTAACCCTTATTAACACAGGCGTGAAGTAGCTTACCCTGGGTAGTCTCAACGATACATCCAGGCTGTTTTTCTATTCCACTGGCCTCGTTTTCCAGGTGTATACATTGGAGGATCTGGTTTTCTTCCTGAAAAGAGCCGTTGACGCTGATAAGAGGTAGATTTTTGCTAATAAGTGCAAGACTTTTGGGCCGGGCTAATAGTCAGTAATGACGGTTATAGCAAGACATGTTAGACTCAGAGACGCTGGAAATAGGCGGGAAATTCTGTAACCTTCCCATAATAATCTAAAATTTCATATTTAGCAACGAAATGTCTTGAGAAATTATCATTACGAGTACTTAATCATCACTATTTAGATCTGACAACAAACCGACTGCGCCTCCAAAAGTAGAAAACTCCTTAGTGGTGAGGAAAATTTCCACCGATTTTGATCACAATCGTTTATTTTTCGAATCCTTGAAAAAATTTACAATCCACATTTTTTTCAGCAGGATCCCAGCAATATGCCTGACGAGAATGACATCGACAACTGCACTGCCCAGCTTGGAGACTGCTCTCTCGAGGTAGAAGTTCCATTATTGATGTTAATTGAATAATTTAATGCGATTCCATATTTCAGCACGACGGAGCATATGTAGGAGACGATGACGGGGTCGCGATGGTGGCTGATGTGAGTTTTTACGAAGTTTTCCTCAATCTACGGAATGGTTTTTATCTATACAATATTACAGACACCACAACGAGGACGACGTCGTTCAAAATCGGCGACAAGAATGATCGTGAGTTTTGACTTCTATTTTCTTTACTACTGGCATTGAAATGCAAAACTTAAATACCCTAAACGGCGTTCTTTCTGTTCAAATATCTGCATAGTATGTAGGTCATTCTTGGTGCAATGCTCTCTTACTTTTAATTTAGAGTCGCCCTTGTGGCAACCAATTTTATTACATATGTCCAAAACAAGCAAAATATCATTTGTCAGCTCTACGTATGCTTCAAAACTTTTTGGCCTATTGGGAAGGTTGTATCCCCGTCTCTGATCCATATGCGTGTAGAATTTCCTGGACGAATTCAAAGCCCCCATTTTTTCAAAAGTGGTGTTTCTAGTCAGCTTAATGTGCTCCGATTGTTCGTTCAACACTTCAAAACATCGGTCCATCTCGTTTGAGTAGAACAGATAATGAAGCAGTCGTCGATGTATGTATGTATGTATGTATATATACAGTGCAAGAGCGGTCGCGATTCCAAGACAGGAGACTTTTTGCCACGAAAGCTATGGCAAAACCTGGTGCAGGACGTTGTCCCGTGGCTAATCCTATATTTTGCGCAAAGTAATTGTCAGACTATCTGAAAGTCGTGCAGCTGAGGCACTCCTTTAGAGGTTTTATAATGTGTGTTATTGACGGACCATGCATTTTGATGTTTCCTTGAAGTTCATTGAGAAGTTCAAACACCGTTTGCATGGCTGAGACATTCGATACGTAGGTATACGAGGGCAGGTTGGAAAGTTTCCGGAATGACTACAATATAATAGCTGTTTTTCAAATATTTTTAAGGCATTGCATTGATAAATCCTCCATATGAAAATGCTGAAAATGTCGTATCGATCCGACAAGTAGTCTGGTTTTGACAAGCAGTTTAGTTTAAGCAACTTGAATTGCACCTAGCTATTGATAGAGACGGAGTTTAGGCGGTCAATAAATCTTTTTATTTGGAAAGGAAAACGGAAAGGAATTCAAATCGCATCATGGTGCTTGTTTAAGCACCTCATCATCTTTATGTCCCAAACTTAGATTTTGGGTTTGAAAAGTAGAGCGTAGCTATACGAGAGCAGAAAGTAAACCAAGCGCAGAACATCGAAGGAAGACCACTGTTCTAATAATTTTCGATAAAACTCCTGAAGTCGTTCTTGCAGGTGGCAATTAGCAGTGCATAAAATTGAGAAGGTTTCGAGCATCTCTTACGTACAAGAATTTTTCATTTCACAAGAGATAATAAGTCCAGAAAATTTGTTTGAAAGAACGGTGCCGCCTTACCACAATCCTGGAAAGAACGTATCTCAACGAGAAACTTAGCCTCTTGTTTTGAATAGTTGCTTCGGACTGAAAAAGAAAACCGTGACTGGTAATAAGGCCTAGGTTCAGTGCTACCCTTCAGTCACATGACAGCATTCAAAACTTTGGATGAGAGAACAAAATCGGATCCGAAAAAGAAGAGGTCCATTTGTTGCGGTGGAGTGGTGGTGGTACCTATTCCCGCTCCTGCTGAGGGAATTCCGCTGATTATCGGAGAAGGTGTTGTTTCACTGTGTCGACCAATATTTTTGGAAGCATTTGTAATGGGAATTCTAGTGAAGTGCCCTCGTCCAGTCAAGTAAAAGAGCGTTGTATCTCCATGAGAGTGGGACTGTTCCACGAAGTGCTATCCCTCGGCAGAAACTTATGAAAATCAGACTCGAAACTTCTCCGCATCTGCTTATTTTTCTTTATTGGCTTCATCGTGATCCTACTCGTCCGTAGAAGTCAAATTTCATCTGTCTAGGAAAAGGACGTGGTTGAGCGATGGGCGAAATTCAGCTGTAGACGGTTATTTTGTGTACTTCAGCCAAGTTGGTTATAGGGAAAGAACCGCTGGCTTGAAAGAGATTTGAGCAAGTGCGTTGGACTTCTATGGGAATAAGCAAAAATACGAATTGTTGAGTGTACCCGATTTGATTCATTTTTATTGTCATTCCGGAAACTTTTCAACCCGCCCTCGTAAAGTGGGTTAAGAAGCACTTTTACCATCTGTAATCTCAATTATCCATGAGGCCTCTGAGACCGCGAGAACTCTAGGATAAAAGCGCTATGCACTTTTGAATTTTGAGTCACCAACGGACTCCTGATCAAGACTTTGACTTCTTGATGACGTTGACAATGAACCACTTTCTAGAGTAAATGTCTATATTGAAAACTCTTGGGTTCCAAGGGCGTTTCACCTGGGGTTTCAAGAGCATTTCTTTGATTTGCTTTCCCCAGTTTCATATTCAATTCGCACGCTACCCTTCCTTGGTGCCTGTCGGGACTCCTGGAAGACTTCCATTCGAGGACCGATGGTGGCAGTAGCAAATATCTAATTGTAAGTTCGATCCTTGAAGACTGAAGTGAAGAAGGGTTCCACGTGAACAGTAGTTGAATGTGGTTCAGTCGATCCTAAGATACTGGCTTACGCCTTGTGTCATTGAGAGGGAGAAGTTTCTTTTCTCTCGGATATCACAAGGGGATAGGGTTAATATTCCCTAATGCAGACACAGAGATTGCGGCTCTTTGAGTCGCTTGCGCGGTAAAGCAGTCGAGAACCGATGCCCTATGCCGGTCTAAACCGAACTCTCGTGATGCGCGCGGAATTTCCATTGGCGCCCATAGAGGACGTGATGCATTCTCCATAGAATCTATAGTGTAATGTTATGTCTTATTATCGGTAATACGAGAACATATGGTAACGTGAGATTGAAAATGCCAATATTTACATTGAATATCATACTAAGAAGCTGGTGGGAGGGGGTTCGGCAAAAGTTGTGGGTATCATGAAATGGAAGAGCAGTGGCTGCCAAACGCGGCAAGCCCATCAGTGGAGAAGATCGGGGCTCCGAATACCAACTTAGTAGGTCCGTCAACCAAGTCAAGGTTTACAACTGCACTAGCTACATGATGCAAAGAGGTGACGAGGCTCGAAGGGATGACAATATAAAGTCAAAAGTCAGATAGTATCCGGTAGATAGAAAATAGACAGGGACAGGTGTCGGGTTATGAACGCAACGGTCCCCACCACGCCTGGTTCAGGTAGAGTTTGTTGAACGCTGAGTAGCTGAGTAAGTTCTGCCGGCGATGGCTTACCGCTCGCCTAGGCATCTCCCAGATTGTCCACTGGTTTGTGAGTCCACTGTCACTGTTGCATTGTGGCGCTACCACTGAACCTCCTTGTTGATTCCTGGTTAAAATCTCTTTACCACATTCAGTCCAGGTGCTACCACCTATGCCTGCTCGTAGTGCTCCACTGGCGCTCGTGTTTCTCGATGGTGTATCATTGAAAAACACCAGCGTGGATTTTGAAATGACTGAGTTCACCAAGTTAAATTAATCGTCGAATGAACGACGTCCCAGGGTACACGGACACGAGATTAAAATGAGAATTTATTATGCAACAACACAATAATGATGAAATAGAACCCTTTGAATGAAAGGGGAGATGTTGACGGCGAGGGGAGGCAAGTGGAAAAAAAGAAAAACGGATCTGATCATGTGTGTGAGCTAAAGAAAATCATTCCTTTTATGGAGATCCCCTGGTCTCCTCCGGCCGGCGCCTCGATTTGGAACTCCCGCGCTCAAAGTGCGCGCCATTTAAATGGCACGTGATCCCTCTTGTGACCAGCGCCCAACACCAGTAAAAACTGGAAACGTACACAATAAAACTGCTAATCACACGTGAACATTGCTCCTGGATTTTTTGAAAGCTCACCCTGTGCTCACTCACCTTCCTTCTTTTCCAGAAGAAGGTCTTCCGTCGCCTTTCTCATTCGAGAAGTCGCTTACCGAAATCGAGCTTGGACTTGGGGCAGCATGACGCTGACGTTACACTTCCTTTGGAGAAATGAAGCACGTGTCCACGACAATTTTCCAGAGTTTCATTGAAAAATCTCAATACTGTGCATATCCAACGAATAACCATGAATTGTGGCTTTTAACCGAAATTTTCCGCATGCTACTACTAATCATATCTACTATCGTCCTTGATTAACTGTACCATAAATTTTTCTTGTCAAAGGCGTGTGACAACCGTGTTTTATTGGGGTTAGGCCTCATATACGTGATACACTTACAAATTCTCCATGAAAGGATATACCGAATAGTGAAACTACAGGAATATCCAACACGGTTTGAACTAGAGCACTTTCGTTGTTGAGCTGAGCGTTGGTCCCGACACGAAAACAGGGGGCGGTGCGAATTTCACCTACAATCTACGTGTTTTGTGAATTCGGTTGTTTTCCTCCTATTTTTGTGAACCTTGTGCGGCCGCTACAAACCATACCGGTGCGACCTGTTCCCGAAGGAACCTTCACTGTCGAGGAGTCGCATGCATCACGAAGATTACCCAGGGTAAAAGTGCTGACATCCTCCAATGAAGCTCTGTCACACAGGAATGGAGACTTCGTATACTTCCTTGGGTGAGAGTAGAACCACCGGTCGCTTGCACGACAGCGCCGCCTCCTGGCACTGCTCCATGCGCACCTCATTCCAAAAATATTTTCAAATGACAAGATTTCTGCTGGTTTACTTTTCTTCCTTATATTCAACCACTTGTTTAATTTTCGTTTTTTTTCACTATTAAAATTAATGGATAATTTTGGACCTTCTGTGGCGGGATTCATGGCTGTTCCCGGGAATATCGTCAGCTACCCACTGTTCCGAATTGGACTAGTTTATCAAGAGAAAATTAATAAAACTCGCTATTTCTACCATACAGTGGACTCCAAACGGTCGTAGACAAGGGCCGGGACTGCGGCGTGGGCACTTTGGTTGTCTGCTGCACCGAGGCAGCGGGCCTGCTGGGCAGAGACACAGAGGAAATCCGATACGTTGTGATTTCCTGCTGCCTCGAGAGGTGCAGCAGACAACCAGGGTGCCCGCGCCGGGGTTCCGCCCCTTGTCTACGTCTGTTAGGAGTTCACTGTAACTTAACATAGTTGTTTGAGAAAAAATGTGTCGAACACAGCACATTCATTTCTCCTCGGAGAACTCGTCCATTTCAGAATTGAGGGTAGGTGACAACCTCCCCAGAAAAGCTCATTCATCACTGGCAATCCAACCTCCGTTTCCTCCCGTTTTTTTTTCTAGAAATGTTTTTTTTCTCTCATGGCCTCACAGATTTCAGCATATGGCATAGTTATAATATGTAATCCTCACAATGAGCAGAAAAATTTGTGTTAAATCCGATTGTCTGTCCTCTGGGAGCTGTTCAAGAGGAAAACTCACATAATTCGAGAAAACCCTCGTCTCCTCGCTTTAGGTGTAGGTCATAAAATCTCTGGGTTTTCGTTGCACAAAGGAAAATGCCCTCGCGATTTTTTTCTTTATTCAAAGCAAAATAACATATATTAAATTGACATTCATAATACACGTAGGGCACCAAAACGAGGAGTTCCTGAGATGTACTGCAGGGGTTGTGTGTAGGACGGCGATGGTTGGCTCTGGGCGTAGTAGACTGGCCGGTTGGGTGGGTTTTGCACATCTGAAAAGAGATAAGTTGAGTAAGTGGGCACTTTGGACAGGTTAGTGGGAAGTTATAACCATATGGTGAGGATACGTGACCTTGAAAATCCATGTGGAATCTGAGATCTTCTATATTGGTTTGCCAAAACTGGGAATTAAGAGCACCACCGTGGTCAGAAATTTTCGAAAAAGGGCGTATTTTTGCCTATTCCTGGATATAGCCCATATAACCCATGGAAGAAAAAGAAGAAGACTCACATAGTACTTGCTGCTGTGGTACCCAAATCTGTTGCTGTGGTCCTGGGAAAACTGCCGAGGCCCGTCGCTCTACGTAGGGCGTGATTGGCTGCTGTTGAAATGCTGCCGGGCGATAGAGTGTGGGATTTTGTACAAGTGTCTGTGGAGCAGCTCCCCATTGTTGAGCTGACTGAAAGCCTTGCGGATGAACCGCAGCAGGGTTGATCCTCGCGGATGGATCGTTTCCGCCGGAGAAGCGATGCTGTGGTGTCGAACCGAGAGCAGTATTTACTGCGGAGAATTCGCCGGTGCGGATGTCCTGTTGGACGGGGCATTCACTGGCCAGGACACATGCTCCGTGACGCGACCGCACGTATCCGTCAGCGCTGACGCATTCGCATCGGGATTGAAGGCATCCGAATGGGCAGACCTGGAATGTGTAGTTTACTAGGCCAAAACGAAATGCAGTGGCATACTACGGGTTTCTGGAAAAGGGAAGTCACTAGTACCCACCCAGAAACACCTAGAAAGCCTTGGATGGACAAATTTCTTTTAAAATTTACCCTACCTTATGTGGTTCCTCACAGGTAGACTCGCATTTACCGCATTCCACATAGCGCTCATTCAACTGGCAGTCTTCCTCTGGTAGTAGGGCTTGGCACAAGCACATCGTGGTGAGGAAATACTGTAATTTTGCCTGGGTAACTGTGAACGTTTCCCAAAAAAATGTCCATAAAATTTTAGTTCTCAATTTTTCAACATATTGAATGCTAGGTACCTCATAAAATGGAAGAAATTCTCAGTAGCTAGCCTGTTTCTGGATGTATGCAATAAAACTAGATCTATTGAGCCAGAATTTTTGTTTTTTCTAATATTTCGGTATTTATCCAAAAAGTATAGTGAAAAGAGAGAAATGTTTGTGGAAAATCTATTATAGATATTTCCGAAATATAGCTCTGAACGCAAATTTTCGTCTTTATTTTGTATCATCTTATTTTTTTTTCCTTCTAAACGCATACGTATTCACCAGACTTTGATCTCGATTCACGCCTTACATTATCGAAGCAAAGGAGAAAATGAAGCCTTTTCATTTTTCCCATCTAAACAGATTGGCCAGAAACCAAGTGGAAATGAGTGTCTCCAAATTTCTTCGGCAATTTTTTTGTGAAAGTAAATTAACTGTGAAAAAATATACTGAGAGATGTGAAATGAAGATACGAAAATTCAAAGAACTTGAATAAACTCACCAATAGTTTGTTCATCCGTTGTAGCTTCATTTTTGATGTGGAGAATTTTCTGAATTTGGTCACATTCTTCAAAAGTCGCTTAGATAAAATACGATAAGGAACAGAACCAGCAGAATATCCAGAGAAAATGCCGAGCGGATATAGGTATCAGCTGATTAAGCCAGAAAGACTTCCCTATTCCAGAAATGATGGTATCGCTAGGCAGATCGAATCTATTATATTTGTGGAAGGGCATCTGTGAACTATCAATGCGCTTTCATGAGGATAGTGCATGAATAACCCGATGAAATGCCGTATTTGCCCTACATCACATGCCTTGCTGCTGTTAAGCATATAAAAGACTCCAGTGCTCTAGACCAGCACTCATAGGGCTACCCAGCCCTTTGGGCTAGTTGGTACACTAAACAGGAGAATAGCATGGTTATATCAACTTAGAGTCTAGGTCAATTGGCTAGTCACCTATGGAAATGCAGAGTTTTTTTCAGGAATAAGTTTACCGGAATTTTTTTTTGGATTGGCGAAGTGCTGCAATATTCCTAGAAATCCACCAGAATCCTTCTATAGAGGTTCATTTAGACAATGCGAATATGGACTCTGGGAAGAATTCACCAAAAGGTTTTTTTCTGAGAAAAAATTCGAGCCAGGATTTATTTGCTAGAACTGGATTTCTCCAGGAGATCCCTGGAATCGTGGGCAGTACCTACCAAGGAGAAAGGGCACCAACGAGAACTATGCAAGGAAAGTGTGCCTGTTCAAGAGGTTGTGCTCCCAAATGAATAAAGGGGTTCTTGGTGCTGCTGAAGGAACGATTTCAAGTTTCTTAAAAGGCAATTCTAGAGTGAAACGCTGGTGAATCCTCCTAAATGAAGGCTCATATCATGGCTGCGAGGCCTATTTCATCTCAGGATAGGAGCAAAGAAATCATTGAAACCTCCATTAAACCTTTAGCCATCCTTGGCTTTGAAGAAGGGAACTTCCAGTTCTTAAAAACCTTAAAATGACCATCCCTGTAATATTGCAATGTCCGGAAAGTCAGACAGGGAGGATCCGTAGATTGAGTAAAAGTTACGATCTGCGAATTACCATTTACGGCCACACTCCCTATTTTCATGACAATTCGTTAGTTTCCGATTTAAAATCAATTTGCCTCATCATCCTGTCTTTGCCCTACTTCTTATCTTACTCTCAGAGTTCTACTTGAGTAATTTTACTAATTCGTCGTTTCGCCTCCGACTTTTTCTAATTTTTTGCGCCTTATCTCCCGTTCTACTCTTGAATCTAGATCAAACTTTGTGATGAACATTTTGTCAGAGATCTATGATCTTCACGGACCAAACTAGTTTCATATAATTAATGTAATTTATCTAATTTGCGATACAGTTCGTAATTTACTATTCATGAGCAAGGAACACTTTCAGAAATTCCACTACATGTGATCTACAAAAACCTCCCAATCCGCTATGAACATGGTCCCCGCTTCACCGGCTCTACAAATTGCACATGGGACAGTTGATTGTAGGAAGGCCACGCCCACAGCTCGAAACGCACTGATTGAGAGCACGAGGTTGAGGTGGGTACTTTCCATGGGATAAAATGCTGTTAGGAGGGCCAGGATTTGGCTATGAATATGTAAGAATTGGTGTACTGGAAAAAGCTGGATGCAGAGAGAGCAAAATTTTCAATTTTCCTTCGGATGACTGATTGATACTCCTTTGCGTTGGCATTATATCTCATCTTTGCAAAACAAAAAAAAATGGTCTGTGAGCGTCTGGATATATAATATAATAGTACCACAACAGTTTTGGCAATAATATCCATCAATTTGCGCGTTCGCGATTTTATTTATGTATTTATGCACCAAAAAATGTGACAACATAGGAAGCACCATGAAAAGGCCAGGGATTAGCAAATACTAGTAAGTATGATCAATAACAAAGGTAAATGTGTAACCTATTGGAGAGTGGAGTAGATCAGTAGATTTCTCAAAACATTTTCCTCTCATAGCATTAACGCTATTTCTTGGAATCCTATTTTAACCATCTGTTTTAAGTTTCGATGTATGTTTATCCTACTTGTGTTTACCCTACTGGTAATGAAATGCCGAATAAGGCAATTTAACCCAGCCATTGAACCCAGTAAACAGCGTTTATTATGCCCTGGACCGAATAACGTGTAAGATTTATTTGAACTTGAATATTCGACTTCTAAGTCGTAAAATAGAATCCATAGATAAGAGTGGTAGAGAAAGAGAAAGAGAGAGAGAGAGAGAGAGAGAGAGAGAGAGAGAGAGAGCAACACAGTCCTAACTGAGGAATGAAGGGTAATAAGATTAGGGTAATAAGAGTAAGATGTTCTCTAGCATTTGAATTTTTCCCGATAAATTCCAGGGTTATTATCTGAATTAGCTGAGCTACCAGGTTCTCATTCGGTCCCTGATGTATCACCTTCTAGAAATGGTATGGAATCGGAGCTCGGGCAAGAAGGGACAAGAAGATACCCCGTAAGCGTTAGGGGCATCTGAGTGTACCAAATAAACTTTATAGAAATTCGAATAAATCGAATTTTGAGTCATCCAGAACAAAAACTAGTCGGAACTGACCTAAAATCCTTTTCTTTTCAATATGTCAAGTGGTCGAAATAACCTGATGAGAAAAACTTTCCGGGACGTCTTGGAAATTTTAGAACAATTGAATTTTCTTCAAAACAAATGAGAAATGTTTTGAGATTATTCCTATCTGTTCTACATATGTGGCGAATAGATAGGGGAGTTCCTTCCACAAAATGTTCCGGGATTAATTCAGGTATTGGCTTCATCGCTAATAGCCGTGCAGTGTGACGTCAGTCACATAAAATTGGAAGCGATGGCATGGCGATTTTTGGCGCACTTTTGGTGCAAATGAATGGAAACTCAAATAAAATGTACCGCTAAACATTGAACGTCCAGAGGAATAATCAAAAATAGAAGCGATTTTGGAAGATGATGCTCTGAACAAGCGATGAGCTTCATAATGACTACTACTGCTGCCACAAACACTAGTCCACTGCCCAAATGAGTTGTGGGTGCTGTGGAGGAGTGGTGGTGGCCTCGGGCACGATGCCATGAAGATGATATAGCTATTGATGCGCGAAATCGGTTAAATCAGTGGTCGGCGAAACCTGAATGCGGCGCTGGCGACAAAATTCGCCGGCCGCTATATGTGATTGACGGCACCGCGAAGAATTGCGTCGCTTTTCAGTTTAAATGCCACCATTAGAAAGGAAATTGTCATTCATGAGGAAAATGCCAAGTTATTTGATAGCATACCAATGATACTAGTGGAAAAAAGGCAATAGCCAACGAGGAAATTTCAAAAATAAGAAGGAAATTACCACCGGAGCCCACGCAGTTTGCTTTTTGCTCGTTTAACTGACGTGAATGGCGAAGGTGCTAGCTGCCTTCCGTCGGGCTCACTATAACAAAGCAGTCGTCACTTTTGACGAGAATTTCCATTAGGGCTCCGTGGGTGTGAAAATGTACTTTCTGTTTAATTATATCCATATGAGGTTAATTTGAGAAAGTAGAACCACTCAGCTATGTCTACGGGCTGTGGACCATAAATAGACATTCCAAAACTTGGATACTCAATGGCCATTTGTTCACTAACCACTGAGATCGCATGATCAACAAAATTCGGGAAAATTCGTTCAAGTTCTTCAATCCTAAAATCTTTAAAAAAATACAAATTATAAAGTAATTCCGTCAAAAACTTGTGGAGCGGCGCTTTTGACCTACTCCTCTACGCTGTTAAAATTGAGTAAAAAGTGTCTTCTCTGTTACCTGTACTTTTATTATACCTACGTACTGTTACCTATTTGTATGCTTTTCTTACTAGGTAATTAACAGGCAACACTAGAAAGGTCAAACTCGGCCTTTTTTCCTCCAAAACTAGACCTTTTCCAATCGCTTTTTGCTTACATAAATTGGGCTTTGTGGGGTAGCAGTAGATTGTATTTAATAAAAAAAAAACTGAGGATTGCCCATGAGAATTCGAGAAGAGTATAGCTTAAAAGAATATGCGTAATAATGGAAGAAGGGCCTAGTCGTTAAGCAAACTCGAAACGTGATCTGTTGTAAACAATTTGGGCCATGTGCCAAAACAGGATTTTTGATTTCCTACGAACTTTCTTGAATTTTCAGCGGAAAGTGTCGAAATGAGCGTAAGTTACGAATGCTATGGAGAAATCTCTATTCATTTAAAATTCTGTTATTTATTTCCGATCTTCGCCTATTCATTTCATTATGGAGGCTCCACGATAACTCTATTGCCGGAGGGTTTTTTAAAACATTAATTAATCATGAATTTTTCGGGCATCCTGAACTCACAACTTCAGAGAATCCATGGATCCCATTTCTAGATGCAGATATATATATATATATA
>JARK01001722.1:116848-136206 GCA_000688135.1 Ancylostoma ceylanicum | reverse complement strand
CCCTTGTAAACTTCCTCCAGACGTCTACCGATATCCGCGTGTTCTTGACCAAATAGATGGAGAAAGAGTATGGAGCTGCGAAAGTGGGGTGGCGACGGCTTGAAATTGTGCCGCACAGTGGCAGACAAAGAGCTGGTTCGGTATGTACGTTAGTATGTGTTTCGAAGAGCCTTTTATACTCTATCGAAAGGTAGCTCGCGCGCTCAATTTACTTAGCTCTTTGCTGAGTTATGATCCCTAGAAGTCATCACTACCATATTGTCCGAGAACTTTTGACTCAACCTAATATTTCAAGTTAGCTTTATTTATATACAGTAATGGCCAAAAAGACATCACCTTTTAAACTTCTGATCATAACTTCTTCCGAGGTGAAGCTTGAAATTTCTAATTTTGGCAGATAATGTTACTACTCATTGCTGATAAATGAAGCTACTAACATCCTCGCTACCCTTGCAAATTTTTGTAATAAATTTTTTTTCTTAAAGTGGTCAAAATCCTTGATTTTGCACTACTCACATTCAACTACTGTGCAACTTCCAGTAGTGCACTTTCCACCAAAATCGAACTTTTTCCAGCAAATAGATTCATATCCAATGTCATTTCGGCATGTTGAGGAGGAATCCTGGCATTTACATCAGTTGACATCGTCATGAAATTGACCTCCTTCGGCAGTTTCAGCCTTTCTAGATCTCAATTACGGCTCTGTTTTGATATGGATCTTGTTCTGCATGATGCTTTAGCCTGAGCAGAATGAGAGTGCTTGTACTGGTGTTCGCTGGATGCCTAGCCAATCCAGATACCCTAGCCGGACATAAGATCACCATTGCGGTACCTTACGAGTTTCAAGTTTTGCGTTTTTATTTCAATGGAGAAATATAAGTTCATGAGTGCATCGTTGCTTCTGTCAAACCGACATGCTTGCTGGAATGTCTCGCTAAACGCTTGCATCTGAAGCTCTCTGAAATTGATGAGCTACGAGGGCTCAAAATGAACACCAGCGACCACCTGTAAGCAACTGTGAGCCTCCGTGCTCTATTCTCAAGATTCGGCCTTTAGCATGAGAAGCATGATATTATAAGCACGTTTTTCGAGCCATCCGACCGTTTATGCTCACTCTGCCCGCTTTCGTAGAAATAGAGGACGATATCTCACTGCTCTGGCATGTGCTGAAGACGAGGGCATTTTTGCGTGCCATACCTTGCCTGATTCGAGACCTGACGGGGGCTATTTTTCCATGCCGCATTCTTTAAAATCATATGCATCATTTTGAATGAAAATCCCTCTATCAGAGCTCCATTCTTCCCCGAAATAAAATTGCAAAGTTTGAAGTTTGCGATGCGCACCAGTGGTGACCGAATTTCCGGCTCGGATATCTGGAAAGGTTGACCTTAAGCTAGAGCATCAAGCAGAACAAGATCTAGCTCAAAACAGGGCCGTACATGCGGTCCAGAATGACTGAAACTGCCGAAAAGTCAGTTCCAAGGTGACGTCATCTGAGCTCCAGAGATTTCATGATTCGGCCCTAGCCGACTAGAAATCAATTAGATATGACCCCATTCGCTGAAAAATATTCGATTTTGGTAAAAACTCTACTGGTGGAAGTTGCACAGTAGTTAAGTGTAAGTGTTGCGAAATCAAGGAGTTATGGATTTTTTTTTTGTAAAAATTTTTTTGTTATAAGAATTTAAGGCGCGGTAAGGATCTTAGTAGCTCAGTTTGCTGGTAATGAGTTGTTGCAGTAAATCGCAAAACTAGAGATCTCAAGCTTCACTTAGAGAGAGGTTATGAACAAAGTTCAGAAGGTGACATCTTTTTGACCAGTACTGTATTTATTTGTTTATTTGATACCCCGTGTTGTTGCACCATCAAAAGTCGTAGAAGACCAGACGAACTAGGTAAACCTAAACTTAAAAGCAGGAAAACACAAAGAAAAACTCAACCATAGCAACAACCTTTATAACGACCGACTTGAAGAGAGTGAGACAGGCCATGATTTTTTATGACGGTATTTATTTTAGGTTAGCTTTATTTTTGATAGATTAAATCTCTGAGGTCACATTCTGCTGTTTCGGGTAAAAAAATCCACTTTCTGGCATCTAAGCAGCAGAAGACATGAAAGATACTGTCCGTTTCACCAATCTTGCCACTTGACAGGCTTCCAAGATAAGGTAAGTTTCGCCAGATGTTATAGGCGAGACATGTTTTGGCACGTTTCCAGTTCCTGATAGCGCTCAATTCCTAAAATTTGACGTGTGCTGTGTAGCTACAGGCAAAACATTGATTTGCTCTAATTTTTGGAACAGGTAGTATGCACTGATGTCCCGGGCTTTTGTACGCATTGGTGTTCTAGCTCTGATGACTAGTCCACTTCTGTTTGCCATATTTGTTCAATCATTTGTTGTCACATTCTTTTTTCAGTGCTGTTACCACGTATATTTAATTTTGTGGATGTGTGATGTCCCATTTTAATATTGACCCGCATAGCCAAAAACCTCATGTATGTCCGGCGATAATTTATGGTCTCTTTCGAGTGTATCTCACTTCCTACTTTTTTTCTTTTTCGCACTTCTTCACCGATCCCTATCGTTTTAGTGATGTTTGCCTTTAAAGAAAATGTCATTCAAATGATACTTATCCACGAGAGAGAGGAGATCGTCGCTAGTTCCGTATTGGCAAATCGTCATGGATCCTAGATGTGGGTCAAGACTCTTTTTTTATACGCAGCCTTCAATAGGAATGAACGAGCATTTTTGTGGGAAAAAGCATCGAGTTCTTCCGAAACTTGCTCAACTATTCAGGCCTGGTTAACTAGCCTATTCCTACATTATTCGTCACAATCATAGCAGAATTTACATGAAGTACTTGACGAACCACTACAAGCACAGTTCTTTAATGGATTCATGGATTTTTAGAGACACATGAGGTTCTTTGTAGAGTTCTTTCTATGACTTTAGTCGCCAACAGTCGCTGATCACAGCGGTATACGCCTTTCCTTCCAAACACATCGAAAATCCAGTGCCACTCAAGGATAAAAGTGGTATATTCCCTATATAAGATTGTTATAAGTGCCCCAGGATTTCTTTTTTTGACACTTGAAAACCCCACAATATGTAGTATTTTTAACTATGAAAATTTCTCAAAATTACTGCAAAATGGTAAGAATCCCGGGCATCGTTTTAAGTTTCACAGAACGAATTGTTGATGCATTGATAAGACAACAAATCTGCAAAGAAAAACCTCAGCGCTCGCCGGTGAGACGGAAATTTCCCGTGCAATCTATGATCATTTCGAGACTGTTTACATCCAAATGTTTTCTTCTCAGACAGTTTCACCCTTGGAAAAGTAAGCAGTGTAAAGTAACATCGAATTTAGCCATGACCAGTTCTTAGAATTGTGGTTCGAAACGTTGTTGTTATTTTCATTTCTATCTAATCTGCCAGGGCCGATTCAATAGATGTCGAAAAAAAGAACTTTTTTCATCCCTTGTGGTAAACCTGGCTTCCTGTACCCTTTTTGTCACAATTTTTCAAGAGTATTCCCTTTTCTCGTCCCTTTACAACTGTTCATGAACTAGTACTGATTCAGGGATAAATTCAGTGTATATCAAATTGTCTCCCGCTTTTGAAAATGTTTTCACAGCGTTTTTCTCCCTTATCGACCAGTGTGCAAGCAGCTATCTTTCCGTTCGGTCTGCCCTCCATCATCAGTTGCAAAAAAAGCTGCAAAAAAGCAACTGACCAATGGTGCAAGGAATGCATCCGGCGAAAAAAAGACAGCACTAGCGATTTTCTTGCACTTTCCAGTAAAATCGGCTTGAAAAATGCAAAGGAACTGAGCTTTGAGCTATTCTGGCAACATTCTAGGTCGAATTTTCGACACACATATGCTAAAATGAAGGCTAAAATTTTTGTGGATACTGTCTCCGGAAAGAAATACTGGGAAAATTTCAATTTAATATAGCAACAAGATTAACATACTCATGGGGCATTATCGTATACACTTTAGCTCCTAGTTCATGAGGTCATGTGGAGTAGCAATAATGAGCTTCTAATTCTGATTAATTTTTCGTTTATGTGTTATTTGTTATTTTCAATTCTCTGCCCCTGTCATTCTTCATAATTTACGTTACTCAACTTCTCCGCTGTTCTGTGATCCTAAAAAATCTCCACTTTTATTTTCTCTTCCCTATCCGTTGCTTGTTCCCGAGTAAATGCATTCAGGTGTTGTTTTACCCTGCATTATGGGCTGGACATTTGACTCAGTGGGACTTTTTTCGAGCAGACGACATTTCGAATAGCTCGATCTCCGGGCATTTTCGAATTTCGATGATTCGAATCACTCACAAGTCGATTGGATCAAAACCCAACCCGATATAACTCGGTTGAGCCAAATTTGGGGTAATTTATTGCAATAGGCTATTCTGTTCTGAGAGTTATTCAGAAAGCGATGTTTCATTGCCACTGCACATTTCGAATCCGTGACTCTTTCTGGCGTTGAAGACTGTAAAAAGCACTGTCTATGTGATTGGCTGGAGAGGACTATATATTTTTCACCTCCTAATGTTCGAGGATGATTTGAGCGCTTCGATCTCTATATTTCCTGCTTATACAAGTATGCTCATACCAGCTCCATTGTAATTGTTGAGAAAATTCAAGGAGAAATCACAGTTCTGCTTCCACGATTATCCCTCTTCAAATTCTTTTGTTCCTTTTCCAGCTATGTAGTTCTGGACATGACATCATTAGTGCTCAATTACGCAACTACCACGTTACCACCGTCAACTGAGAATGTAGGTACAATGAAAATGAGCTGAAAATAACGTGCTAAAAAGCCTAAACCATTTCCATGAATCTAAGCTTGTGCAACACTTATTACAGCTGTTTTTAACCAAAATTGTTAATCATATGTTTTCATTTGTCCAATAGGCCTACGTTTCGGCGGCATCGCCTTCGTAAGAGCTTGAGGAAGTCAGAAGTACAAGAAGCCTATCATTCAAACGTCTCGCCCTTATACAAAAATCATCCAGTCAGTAAGCAATCCAAAAACAAAACCGGAATAGCGGCTGGTCATTGCTCACCTCAGCTGTCTACACAATGTGGTAGCTTTCTTTTGAATTTTTTTTCGTTTCTTTGTAGAATTCGCAGAAGGGAGAATTACACAAGCTGAATTACTTAGTTTTCCAGCCTTCAATGTTCAGATTTTAAAAAATCTCATATAACCCAACTCTTTTTCAAAAACCAAAGCTTTACTTACCACTTACGGGGCCCGAACCTCCTCCAAGAAGGACACACAAGGCATAAAAATTGAAAGAAAATCCTGTAACCTCGCAAAAAACTTAAGCTATTTCTAAAAATTCATATCAAGGGTTAGCTACGTTCTCGGATTAAACCACCACTAGGTCATGAGCAGTAAAGTAACCCAGTTTTGGCGTATTTATACTGCTTCAACTGCCTTACTATGGCTGTGAAAACTTTGTGGATCTCATTAGTATCATAATAAGCGATTCTTAACGTGACTAACTTGGATCGAAAAGTTGATAGGGACTCCAGGTATAGTACATACCTTTATTACTTCATGCGCGGGTTACCCCCTCACAATGAAACGTGTGCCTTTCTCTGCCGGTTTTCTGGTACGAAAAAGTTAGTTGCACTTTTGGGACCCGCAATGTTAGACGCGGTTTTTGTCCAGTTTATTTTTCACTCATTCCAGCACTTTCTAATCAAAAAATAGAAGTATAACTCCTCGAATGCGACTATGAGACAATTTGAGATGAATTCTAGTGAATTTAGCAGCAGTTTAGATTGAAAACCGTTCTTGTCTGGATAATTACGCCGGGAAACTTCAGTTCGTCAATGAATTCCCTATTGATCTATCAATGCATTTTCCACCTTGTCCCACTTGGAATGCTAAAATACACAGCTTATTTCGATTTTTTTTATTTGTATTCATTACATCTGCGAAGATACATAATTATGGCATCTCACTACAGACATAGTCCAACAATATTCTTAAACAACGTTCCATACATAGATGCACATATGTTGCTCATACATGACTAATAATTAGAATGCATAGCAATTATGTAATTATTAGAAGCTAAGCGATATGATCAAAATGTACAAGTGGTATGGGACACGAATTGACAAGAAAAACCAGCAACAACAATGTGAAAATCGACGAAGAAAAAATACACATTGGGGGTGGCGCGATGGAGAACCGAAAGATGCGTGGAGGCGGCGGCGGTAGGGCTTCTACAGCAAGGACTCTGCCCCTGGCGAATCGTCGCAATACAGTAACCGGAGCCCCTCAGAAGGTGTGTATATACGTATACGTGTATGTGTTTACGATACCGTAATGTCAGGAAAGAGATCAATGAAAGACGACGATTTTGTGGTGAACGTAGCGCACGGTGCAGAGTGGCTGGAGTTGCTGGCACGTTGCAACAACTCCGCACGGAGTGGCTTGCCGTTGCAGCAACTCTTTCTGGAGTTGCTGTCACGTTGTGGCAACTCCGCGCGAAGTTGCTTTGCCGTTGCAGCAACTCCTTCTAAAGTTGCTGTGCCGTTGCAGCAACTCCTCGCGAAGTTGCCTTGCCGTTGCAGCGCAACTCCTCTTGAAGTTGCTGTCACGTTGCCGCAACTCCACCTGGCAGTATAACTCGAACCCGTGATGTGAAATGAGCTCCCTGCGCGCGAAAATGTACCGTGCACACGGATTCACCAATTTGAAGCAAAAATCCACAAAAATGACGGTGGTGACAACCTACGGAAGAACGAAGATCCTGTGCAAACCCGTTTGATCCCCATAGGACAGAGTCCTCGCTTAGCGTAGAAGGGAGCGTACCCGAACATTAGGAGAGAAGACATATGTAGTTTACAAAATATCGCAAAAACGATGTAAAGACATGTTATGAAGCGTGGTGTGGTCCCGTCATTGTGGTAGGGGATGAAAGTAACAAGAAATAATGAACAATACTCGGTCCTCCTTCTCATTCGCAACCAATTACTTATTAGAAACTGTTAAAAGTGTACCTTAGTAACAGCTCAGCTAACGACTTATTTAGTGTCACAACGACATGATGACCATATTAGATTGAAGAGAAGAGTGATGCGGTAATACGATACCACTGTCAAACACGGTGCTTGCGGCAAGCACCGGTCATGTGCAGGAACTCCTTGTCGGCGAGGAATGGGTGCAGATCGTCGCCGACCTCGAAGAACAGGGTGCCGACGCCGTTGATAGGCATCGTGACGGTCGAGAGCACGGTTTCTCTGAAAGCATGACACTTAATTCGAGGGCCTTTCTCCAACGACTTTCTAGCCGTTCTGCATAGTTGTTTTTGTGGCTGCTTTGCTGTTGCACTTCGCATATGGAACGCTGCCCCGATGCGCCATAAAGCTTCAATTAAAAAGCACTCTGCGCATTTTAATTGTTCTCTTAGCTATTTCTGGACAATCTCTGATGCGTTCCCATGAAGCAGCTGCATGTAATCTCTTTCTGATGTCCGGCAGACGTTGAGCATAGCAAAACCTAAGATCTCTTCACCCGGAACCCCCCGAAGCATTTTTAGCAGCAGACACAACATGCGCCGCCTGTTTACATCCTTTGCCAGTTATTGTTGTTTTGAGAGTGCCACGCAGCCGGCAATGCGTTCTCTTCGACATACACAGCTAGATTACATTCGCGTGCCTTTCTTTTGCAAAGAGAGGATTAATAGTCCGATGTATGATAAGCTAACAATCGCAGAAAAAAACTAAGAATGTCAGGAATCGATGATGCTTCTTTAAAGGCCAATGACTGCAAACACGAATGACGTCTTATGCGCGCGAAAAGTTCAGGCAACAAAAGCCAGATGTAAACGGCATTTCGCCAATTCGGAGAGATGAATCCCTAGTTTCTTTCCGCTACTGTTTCTTTACACCTTTTGCAGTGTTAGAGACATTAAGCCACTTAGATGCCCTTCGCGTGGGGTTGTCAGAAAATTATGCGTTGCTCTGCCGTTGCAGCAACCCCACGAAGTTGCTACGCCGTTGCAGCAACCCCATGAAGTTGCTGTGCCGTTGCAGCAACTCCATGAAGTTGCTATGCCGTTGCAGCAACCCCATGAAGTTGCTACGCCGTTGCAGCAACTGCACGAAGTTGCTGTGCCGTTGCAGCAACTCTACGAAGTTTTTAGGTCGTTGCAGCAGCTACATGATGTTGCGGTGACGTTGCAGCAACTTCACAAAGTTGCTGTGACGTTGCAGGAACTTCGTGTGGAAAAATAATTGCAGTGGATGTGGAAATTTTATCCGATTTTTGCTCACTGATCCCTAAGAGATACCGGCAAAGCTGCTCTAATCTGTTTTCCTGCCTCAGCGATCCTGCAGCTCCCAGGAATGTTGAACTCTCACAGAAGAAAACGACTGAGGCACCCGGCACATTCTGTTTCGCGCACTTAAACTTTCTCCTGCGCCAGTTCAGCCGAAGTGCAACGTTAAGACGTTATAATAGCCCAACTTTCGCTACAGTTCCAGTTCCCGCAGCGATGTTCGTGGACGAACACAATACATCCAGAAAAACCAGCCACACCGTCACACTAGTATGTTAGTAGAGCAAGTGAGCGATGAGTGCATGCATTCACGTACCTCTCGTCAACAACTTGTAGTACGTCGATTTTCCAGACACCTTTTCCGCATCCGTGTTGCATCGGACGGAACACTTGTCCGGTGACGAACTCGTTGAACTCGAGCGTTCCGATCTCACCGCAAGGGGTTTCAACGCGAACGCAAACGGGCTGCTGGCATTTCGTGGTGAAATCGAGTTCGATCTGAAATATGACATGGATGAAAAACGAGTTTCAGAAGCTTAGAATGACATCATTGCTGGATATGTGAGAAGGGTGTAGTAATTACGTTTCTTGTGGAAGTACATAGCGAAACAATTACACCCGCCGACGCCATAGAGTTGTTGCTCGAGTACAAATGACGCCAAAATGCAAGTAATCAAGCAATTCCAGGAAAGGTTATTAGAGCTAGAATGACGTGCATATGTCCCCACCTTTTCCTCAGCCTACAAGGCACCAAAGAGCAGCAAAAACGATGAAAGACCCCACTGAGCACGAAAATAACAGCCGACTTCGATTTCGCAACCTCCACTCAGAGGAACGAAAATTAGCCGCGGGCCAGAACGGTAAACAACGTCACGGACAGCGCCGTCGCACACACGATTTTAGCTTCCTTGAAGGCACGAAAACTCGTCCACACTGACCTGTGAGACATCGTACTCGCAACGATCCGGCAGCGACAACTCGGACAGGTTGCTGCCAGTGCGGCGAAGTCCTCGAGACAGGCCGCCGAGGGAGACTTTGGCTTGAAGCTCGGATTCGACCTGTAGAAGACATCACTGTAGACTAATGCCTATGGAAGCTGGCCTTTGCCAGGCAGGTTGCGACAGCGCTCACCTTGCCGTCGTATTCCGTGTGGCATGAGCTCGACGCGAAAGTGTTAGCGCAGTAGTTGGGCTGATTCGACTGGATGATGAACATTTTCTGGAAAATGCTGGGTGATTTTCGTGCAGGAGCGGGGAAACCGCGGTAAAAACGAGCGGAGCAGCACGAAAAATTACGAGTTCGGATTACTAAGTGCAGTGGATGCGAGGCAGAGAGGAGAAAAGAAATAGGCTAAGGTAGATCAGCAGACAAGAACAGGAGAATAACTAGCACTACCTAAATGTCAATGTCGCCATCCCTTAGGTCAACTGTCACAAAAGTACCAAACCCTAGAAGCACAGTGCCGCCGCCCGCTACTGACAACCCGCAGCAATGGCTGTGCCAAGTAGGCGGGGCCGGGCGTTGGGTGCTGGCGGGGTGTTGACGTGGAGCTAGACGACGGCAGAAAACGAATCAACAACAAGAAGGAAGAACTACGCTCCTCCTCTTCGATATGGGTAGAGCACAGAGAAGCGAGGATGCAGAAAAAAGCATGTATACATTAATAATGTATAAATTAATAATGTATACATCAAATAATGGTTAATGTAGGAAGAATAAGGTTAGTGCTTTGTCAAATTCATCAACGAAGCAGGAAGAAGGATGGCTGACGGTCGAGCTTTTCCCTGCGATGCTTCGCTTCTGCACGTGTGGTCTTCGAGCGCATGAAAAATTCCATGAAGATCTTTCGCTGTTTCACATGGTTTTGCGGAATGCATCCATGAGATTTTCAAGGAGTTGGGAAATGTTTCCTGGTCATTAGAGGCACAGTGTAAAGTTGTCAGTTCCGCTATTCTCATTGGTAAAAGGAGGTCATGGAGGGGGAAAATGGTCCTTCCTGGGGAAAATTCGTCAAACACTCGATTTCTGGTGGGCATAGCCTGCTAGGAAATTTTTTCAACAATTTACCGTTTACAATGGTTTCCTCGGATTTCTCGAATTTCTCGAATCGCCCCCGCTTTCAGCCTTTTTTTCGAACAGAACCTGGCAAAATCTCCGCTCGACACATGCTATTCTAGCGCGTTTATAATTATGTAATGGCATCATGGACAACTTTCAATTTTGAAAAAAAAAAACATCGACGCATTCACTGGAACATGTCATTCCTCCCCAGCAGATATGTTGTTACCACGAAATAGCGGGTATACACCATGGATGTACGGAAAAAAATCCGGAACAGAACCCCCATATCCTGAACCACGTGAGCAATTCGTGGACTTTGTTACAGTTTTCTGAGCGCTTATCAGTTCCCAGCTGCAAAAACGCCGCAACCACTGACATTCTGCGACGAATTCCGAGATTCTGATCAAAGACCTCAGCGTCAAGTGCCCCTGGCGGATCCAGAAATTTCCCGGACAGAAATAACCCTTTTCCTCGGCATTAAAGACCATTTCGAAATTCGTTCGAAAACATTTTTGTCCCCTAGCTCTGAATACCCGAGTGAAACTGGTAATTTTGACATTCCAGAGATTTTAGGCGTCTAAATGTGGCCAAAATTAGAAAGTGGACAAATTAGCGCAATTCGTCACGTGGCACACAACCTTCAAAGGTGGCAAATCAAGTACTGGGCGAGTTCTCTTCGAAGAAATGGGCATTTGTCAAACGCGGCGAGAAATAGGCGTTGTTTTTGACGAAACTTCAGCGAACGGCGGGGAATTCTGCACTCTTTGCCGAGTGACTGACTGACTGGAGTGGCTGGCAGTGGTTGAGTGGCCGGCCACGCCCCTTTTAACACTGGGACACGTGCACTTTGTGTGTGTGTTCGTATGGCCAGGGTGGAAAAAGCTCCACGTCAGCGTTGGCACTATCATACGTAGCTAAAATGTACGTTAGCGTGTATAATTTCCATTTAGAAGAGCGTTAATGGCGTGGGCGGGGCTTAAATAAATACTTATATGAGTAGGTGGGCCTTGAATGAGGGCTCGTGGACTCGGGACTGGGACTTAATTGATGTTGGACCTGGCGAGGCCTTATACAGGTGATTTATAGTAAATAGGGCAAGTAGGAGCGGGACAGGAGGGAAAATGGTGATAGAACGACTTTTATAGCGTGGGAGCTGCTTTAAAAGCACTCGGTTCAGTTACCCACGCGACAGGAAGCAGGTGGAAATACGCTGCACTTTTTCCACGTCCAATTAAGAAGTGCAAAAGCCTTTCCTATGGCAATAACGCACTAACAGGATAAAAGAAGCCATTTCACAGACAGCAGATAACCACTGGCAAAAGATCCGGTTCAGTTACTCAATACCCATCGACAAAAGATCCGGTTCAGTTACCCAACCACAAGGAAGTCATTCAGAAACGAAATAATGATGAGAACAACAATTTGTAGCAGATGTCCTACTTCTGCATGATGTAGATTAAAGAAATTCCATGGAGTCACTAAGTCCCAGACGCTTCCCGACGGCATAATCGGATAAGTTACACGACGTAGTAACTCGGCAACGCCACGCCCACTCAGCTGATTTGCACGGGGCTTGAGGAACAGGCAGCTTCGCCTATCTACCTTGTGATTGAATGAGGAGCGATATAAACACAAAGCAGGAACAGAACTATGAGCTCTAAAGAGATATGATGATTCTAGCGACCGCTCAGTGAGAAACATGTGCAATATTGACTTAAAAAACATCTAAACGATAAGGAAAAGACCCTTTAATAGTGACGGCCCATGACGGAGTGATAACCCGCCAGGAGCCGGTCTCGGCAATCGAGCAAAGTGCAAGACGCCACCTCAATGATAAGGAGGCTCAAGCGGCAGGTTGGACTGCTCGCCAAGAGAGTGAAGATGAAATTGCGGACGAAACGCCTTCTAGGCGTGAATCTAGAGTAGGCGGGCTATGTCTAGCCGAGACTGAGGGGCGTAACTCCACAACACACATGGGCACAGACGAGGAACAAGCCGCCGACGACGCGCCTGTTATATACGCAAACTGCGCTGGCCACGCCCCCACCGGCGTCACGGGAGCGGGAGGAGGGACATGTAAGGGTAAAGCTTCCCAAAAAATGATCCATGAACTTTTAGGCAGAGTTCTTGAGTGAAGGAGGTGTTTTTGTAGGGGGGAGAGTGCGAGTTACTGAGATAATGAGTTCAAGAGACTCGATTGAATAACATTAAGAGCACGTGCTGACGTAGGTTCAATTGGTTTAGAGACTCTTGGGGAGAAATAGGCGTGTAGAGATAGGGCTGAGGGCTTGTTGAGGGCAGAGGCTGGGTAAGTGGTAGAGGAAATGAGGCAAAGAGTAAGGGTACACGCTTAGGGAATGTGGAGAAGTACTCTTAGAACATCAGGGAACTAAGGAGGCTATTCTAGAGATACGTGCGGGTCCGTAATTGGCGTCTGCTTCGAGGAGTACGTAATTGCGGACGAGGGAAAAGTACAGTACTCATGATGTTCCCAATTCTTCCGCCTTTTATACGACTTCCGGATTGTTCAAAGTACTATCTCCAACTTCTGATTTCTCCACCAAAAATAGCCCTAAAAAACCCTCTGCTACCTTACATCACCCTACTAGTCACCCAACCATCGTCATTTAACCTTGAATTCTGCAAAATTCCGCGAATATCCTAGAAAAAATTCGTGCTACTCCGTGAACAACTTCCAGAAACTCCCTCTGCCCCAACTGCTGTTCGCTAAACAAACTAACATCATCCGCATTACACACCATTCTCCCATTCTTCCCTACCAATCTCCCGCTGATACTCACATGAACTCCTGGATGAAATCCATGCTGCCCTGCTGCCCGTAAACATCCCAGCAGTCACGTTTTTCGTTTTTCTGTTTCACTTTTCATCTCCGCGTGGAGGAAAAAAACTCATTCGCTTTTCATTTTCAGCTCCACTGGGAGTGCATGTGTACTAGTGCACTTTGATGCTGCATTTGAAGCGCGCTTGGTTCAGGAGAATCCAAGAAATCAAGAATTAATTGAATCCAAATCCTTGAATCCTTGCGTAGTTCGTGGGGCTGTGATGTTAGCTTGTCTGCGTTCTGTTGGAACTTTGACCTGATCGCATCCAGAAACAGTCCAGAAAGCCAAACTTTCACGTGGTTTTATGGACTTTACTTTCGCTCGACCCGTACTTAATTGCATCCGAGGACTTGAACTTTTTCCCATCTCATATCCAAGTGGTTTCGTTTCTCCATCCCTATTCCAGGAATGTAGTTACATGAGACTGACATTCTCCGCGAATGGCGAATGAGGCGAAAAAACTCTCGCCGTACTTTGAGCTGTGTACATTTATTGCCATTTCTAATAACCACAAAAATGTCAACGCACCCAGCTGTAGGACCGCACCCCCCCCCCCATCACCCGGATGATTTACGTGATTCAGCACAAGTCTGCCGAAAAACACTTTTTTGAGCTGCAATCCTTGTGGAGCATGTGGGCGGAGCCGCGGGCGGGACCGCGATGTTTCCGATCGGTGGTTTCGGGAGCTCACCTTCTAAGGGGAAACTACTCGTTAGAGTTCCTGATCATCCATTCCCTACCAGGATAGGAAATGCAATAACGTGCGAGCGAGCACTAAGCGAGGGCGTGGAGCGATAACCCTGTAGTTCAGACTTGGCCCCGCCCACAAGCTCCTCAAAATTTGGGCTTGAAAACAGATTTATTGGCGGTTTTGCACGAAATCACGTATACCATTGTGATCAGGAGCTTTTGACGATTCTTTTCATAGGAAAATCTCTAAAAAAAACGATTTTGGTGTGGGCGGGGCTATGAAAATAAATGTAAAGTGTAGGCATCAGCTATTTCTTNTGCCCTATCACCGCCGGTAAAACCTGATTCACCCCGACCTCACCCCCCCCCCTGTTCCTTGCCCCGGGGCATTGGTGGATCCGAAAATATGCACGTGATGATCTCTAAGGCCAAGGGACTTTGCACAGGAACGTGCCTGTTGTTTAGTGTTTATTGGTGCTGGTGCTGGTGTTCACGTGCACGTGCCACCGTGAACATCACCAGCCGCCGCAGCGAACGCGAGGCCGTGACGACAGCTGCACTGAGTGAACAGTGAGTGAGTGAAGGCCGTGACGAAGAGGTGCGGAGGGCCCGCAGCTTAGTCGCGGGCGTCCTGGGAGGGGCAGTGGTGGGCTACGTCATGGACTGTGTACCGGAGTGGTAAGTACGGTTGCACTCCGGAACCGATGAGGACCGTTTATGGGTGGGGGAGGCTTCTGGCATTCAAGGAATCCGGAAGCCTTGGAATGCGATTTTGCCCTTTGGGTACGATTTAAATTGCTGATTTATCACTTGAAAGGCTTCCAGGAGAGTACAGGGGATTACCAGGAAGAGATTCTGTTGCACCTGCTAGGAATTTTACTCCAAACCCTTCTTCTGCGAATTTCGAGCCACTTGCCCTTTAAGCGACCATAGATGGCCCTGCCGTGTCAAAGCCGCACCCATTTTCCACCACTTTCCCATCCAGGAATCCTAAGCATCCTCCCAAAAAAAAAGCTCAGCAAAATTACTAGGCTTCTCAGCCACATTCCAGCCAAATCCAGAATTAAAAGCTGCTAAAAAAGGCCTTCAAGCTGACTTCCCACAGAAAACGGCCTATATTTCCTTTTTAGCATAGCATTCGTGGATCCTCCTCGCCCCCACACACCCATAAAACGTCCCTAAATATTTGTTGAATCACCTGTGAAGTCACATCAAACGTGGGAGTGTCTATAGGAGGGAGAATTTATTGGAAAAATGCACCATAAACTGTCAGATCATGTTGGGATTGATTTGAAAGTGGGCTATGACGACCCTTTGATTTCTTCCTGGGAAATCATGATTTTTTGACCTCCCAACTAGGCGTCCTTTACATCCAGAAATGATCAAAGATGGAAAATTGTTAGTTCAGCCAACAGTGGAGGTTTTCTGTGCAAGAACTTCGAAAATTTCCGTCAGCTGATGAAACAGCTATGAAAACAACTCTTAGTTGAGCATGTGGACATGTGTACTGAACTCCGAGCTGTGATCTGTTTGTGGACAACGTTTCTGGAAGAGTAAACTGAGCGGTCAGGCAGCGACCGACCCTTGATGATCACTGGGGTATGATAGCGTCGGTCTGTGATCAGTGATGATGTCGAGGGCATGGACTATGGAGCAGCGTTGGCTGAATTTCTGTCCTGTGGTCGAATAGAAGGGCTATCTTAGGCTGAACAAGGATCTCTGGTATTTTTCGGGAGTTTCCAGCCGATGGGGCTATTTTTCCGGAAATTTCCCAGATTTCTACCCTCTTTACGAGCTTATGGTCAGCTATTCCTGCTTTGTTCACATGTTTTTTGCTTTCACCTCTGCAATTCCAAGAATTTCCATGGAACGATCATTATCCATAGCCCTGGTGATTCTGCACGAGCTATTTCTGGATGAATCCTAGAAATCGTCCTTTTTTCACAAATTTTTCCGGGCAAATTCTGGCTGAATTACGCGCATTTGGCGCATTCCGAAAAACATCAGGGGAGCATCTCACTGGAATTTTGTCTGAATCCATTGGTTATCATTCAAAATTCCGGTAAATCCCGTTAATTTCCCTGTCGCTTGCCCCTTTCCATCCTTTTCCCCAGAGGTAAAGTTCCTGGGCTTCCTGGATTTTCTGGATTTATGGAATTAATCATCACTCTTCTTTTATCTCAAGAGCGAAAGGGCCAAGTCAGACAAATTCAAAGGATGGAAGGCCGCTGGTTAATTTTGGCCAATTTTCCAAGCTACTGCTCGGATTTTTCCAGACCAGAACATATCTTGCCACTCTGCTAGGAAAAAGCAGGCTGGAGAACACTGAATCGAAAGTTTTTCTTTCTTTAAAATTTTCATTTTTCAATTACTTTTTTGACTCCTTCCCAATCAAAGCAGTAGTATATTGATTCGCCCGGGTTCCAGCCAAGTTTTGAGGAAGTGGTTTGAGGAAAACCGGTTTCCTCGGAGAAAATTTCGGCGGACGAGAGATCAACGGTCGTTTACTGTCGCTGCCAGCACAACTAATCCCCCCGTCGTACACGACAAAATTCACGTTCATTTCCGGATACAATTGGGTTCCAGAAAAAAATTGCGGAATCTGACAGGCTCATGACCTCATGGTTCTTTCTTTTTCTGCAACTTTTTCGAGTTTTCCTTGACCACAGTGGTAACAGTTACCCTGGTAAAAAAAGTTGACTTTCTACCAAAAATAAGAAACTTTGGCGAAGATCACGAGGTTCCGCTAAATTTGTGAAAACGTCACTCAAAAATTAACTATTATTAGCTTGGTAACACAAAGGCATGCGCCTGCACTTCTAAAATTACGCCATATTACACTACGCGCTAATACGCTATTATTGATTCACATGAAATTGTGCGAAATTACGTAATTTCACCGATGGTCTCTCGTTGATGTTGTTTGATACGCCCGGACTTCTTGAGTGAACAACAAAAACAAAAACGAGATTTGTTCGATGATCGTTGGCCATCCAGAAATAGCTGGTCACAGTATTCCACTGAACGCGCGAAATGTTAATTTTGTGGATTTGGCAACTCCAAAAAATGCAGACAAAACACATAAATAGTCGTAAAAATGCGGCCACGGAGCTTTAATGCCGTTTTTGGCGAATGTTTGCCTTGGCGCACTATGACGTGACTGATCCACAAACTGTGCGCTGCGAGCCCCCGTCTCGAAATGGTCAGGCGAGGAGCAGTGACGGGGGGGGGGGAGCTATACTAGATAGTTTAGTGGAAGTGGTGTGACTGATGCTGATAACGCGGCACAGTGGAGCCAAGGGGCTATTTTTAGTGTAATAATATCAGCGTACGAATAGTTCACGGCTGCTGAACTTCACATGACCAGCCGATCGGCACGCGGAACAATGCGAAAACATGACCCAATCCACATGATGAGGACTCCTGGTGAGAGAGTGATAGCGCGCAGTACGTCGGAATAGTTGGTGGAATAGGAAATACCCCCAAATCGACCAAAACCCAGCAGCAGACTCATCCAGAACTCGTCACATATGCGAGTATCCGGGATTTACAGATTAGGCCACGTAGCCGAAGTCTGGCACGGAAGTCAAGGCGATTCCAGGGAATGGAGCACTTCCGGTTGCGGTGCGTACATGGCGGGTGATTCAAACGCTCTGTTTGTATAAGGTTGTGCATTATTGCGTGGGGTGTGTGATAAGTGCATATTTTGCAGTTAAAATAGTGCGGAAAGACGGCAAACAGGAAATGACGGCGGCAAAAATGCCGACTGGATAAGGCGCGTCGGAAACTGCCATTTTTTCTGAAATATTAGAGTATAACATAATAGTATGTAAAGTAATGTAATCTATACATATTAAATCAGGAACTGGAAAGGGAGGGCAGAAAATAATAAGGAGGAAAAACGAGGAGAAAAAGAAGTGAGAGGCTATGTACAGTGAACTCCAAACGGCCGTAGACAATGGCCGAGACCGCGGCGCGGCGTTCTTGGGCAGAGACACAGGGGCTCTGCATGCGGGCTCTGGTTCTCTGCTGCTGGCAGAAGCAGACAACCAGAGCCAGCATACATAGCCCCTGTGTCTCTGCCCAAGAACGCCGCTCCGCTATCCCGCCCCTTGCCTACGACCGTTTGGAGTTCATTGTATACTATTGAAATGAAAAAACTCTTTCTTTTTCTCTTGATTGGGCCCTGGTTAGAGACAGCCAAAAGAGGAAAAAAACAAAATAATTTCCGGAGAGAAAAAAAGTGTCTCGTCTGAATTTTTTCCATGAAACAGTAAAATAAGTGGTGAAAATGCTAAGGACGATGCAGGAAAATTTATCTCCACCAGTATTGGAATGTATTCGAGAAGAAGGAAATTTCCTGGAAAATTTTCTTTGCACAAACCAAAACATTTTCCGGTGGGGAGGAGAGGATTCTTCCTGGAGAACCGCACTGCAGTTTTTCTAAGATCATGCCCCATTCGACTGTTAAATCCAAGTTCTATCATTTTTTTTCTCTCCTTTTCCCTCTCAAACATCTGAGTCTCTAGAACTTAGGAAAATTCGGGGATCAATTCTCGCCCAGTCATCCCAAAAACTCTTTCGTATAAATATTATTTTTATATCGTCCTAATATGATAAATATCATATTTTCTCTTTTTTTCTACATTTTTCTCCAATTTTTTCACATAAGAGGTCGTATTAATATTAATTTTATTTCGTACTCATAACATTAGTATCATACTTTCTTTTTTCCTGCCTTTTTTTAAATTTTCATATCACAGATTTTCGCACGTCACCGCTCCTGCATCCACACAGCTTCACCCAAATCCTGTAGACGCTTGCAAGTAATTTCCGTGGAAACAGGGGCTTAACCACACACCCCCGCGTTGATCCACAGCTCATCCAGCTCAACGGCTAGCCGATTTCTGTTTACATCCCCTCCGAAATCGTCTAGACAACGCTCAAAACATGGCCGGCGCCTGGACATTCATGCAATTCTAAGAGCAGCGAAAACCAAAAACCCGCCATTCCTGAAGCCAATCCAGAATTAGCTGAATTTCCTGCTACGGCCTTTCCAGGAAATTTCCGCAGTTGCATTTGGCGATAAGGCGGTCGTGAAGATAAGAGAGGCAATTTGCCGTTGGAGAAGCAGCACGATCATGTGATTCTCCAGGAAGAATTCTCCAGAACATGGCATTGGCACTCTGCCCTGCCTATCTCGTCGCGATGGTGGGATGGTCTTGGTGAACCCAAGGAATGGCGCTCAGCTCTCGAGTGGGCCATTTTTTGCCCGGCTTGCTGCAGAGTCGTGCAAGTGCACGAGATGGGCTGCAGAACGGCGACGACCTCGTATCGAGCGGACTTGCCCTTGCACCCCGTCGTGATGCATTTTCTAACAGAGTTCGAGAATTCCACGAAAATGCGGGCTTCTCGTAGTCCTTGGCGGGGGGGGGGGGGGAATGGGGGGGTTT
>JARK01001722.1:100976-112634 GCA_000688135.1 Ancylostoma ceylanicum | reverse complement strand
GGGGGGGGGGGGGGGGAGGGTCGCATCATACTTCGGGCTCGAGTGACATGAACACAACTGGTAAACATGGCCCGAGATGGCACGACCAGTCTCAGCGCCCGTCGTTATGCAGTGTTTCGTCTGATCAGCTGATACATTTGAAGAGTAAACTCTAGGGGAGCGATCAATATGTATGAAATGTGTGAAGATTGGGAATAGGGTGCGAGAAGTGCAAAGATTTCGAAGAGCAACGTCCTCGAAGTAGATTTGTTGAAAAAAAAAACTCGTCAAATGTGCCATCAATATCTATGCAGCCAAAAAAATTCCCAAGATTGACCATTTCCTGGATAACTGTCCATTAATGGCGGGAAAAAACTGCTTTTTCGTAAATCGATAAGCTGTCCGCCAATCAAAGCGCTTAAAATAGCAACAACCCGGCAAAAACAAGAGGGCATAGCAAGTGGAACAGCAGCACATGCAGGGCTTTTCCACATCCATCCCATTTCTATAACTCAACCACCCGGGTACCCAATTAGGGACACACACGCTTGCAAAAACAAATCCACAAGGAAATGAGGAAGAGAGGAAAAATAGCGAAAGGGAAGGAAAATGGGGAGATGGAGACCTATTATTTTATTTGCCGATAATTTATTGATTTATCAGCATTATTACATGGTATAGTGTATTATAATATATATTATCGTACTACTACTACTATAACTACTAATATTGATACTACTAATACCCTACCACTACTATTACTATATATTAAATTTTCGCATTACTTGCCTATGTAAAATATCTATCTTCTGTGTAAAATGTAATACATATATAGTAACCTAATATATAGTAACAATATAATATAGTCTGGGTGTAAACTGGATCATCGTTGGATTTCACATATTCTGTGAATCTGTAATACATAGTAGACTTATATTCAGTATTAATATAATATAGTAACTTAATATATAGTAATATTGGCGTATTAGCAGATGTTTTCCTGAGAATCTATGTAATATATAGTTACCTAATATATAGTGGTAATATAATACAGCAACCTAAAACATAGTAACCTTTGCGTATTAGCAGGTGGTTTCCTGTTGGATGTAAACTGCTTCATCGTTGGATTCCATGCACAACTATTTCCTGAACCTATGTAATATATAGTAACCTAATATATAGTAATCTTGGTGTATTGGCTGATGGTTTCCTGATGGGTGTAAGCGGGTTCATTCTGAATCCATGTAATATATAGTAACCTAATATATAGTAGTAATATAATATTAGCAATCTAATACGTAGCAACCTTGGTGTATTGGCATATGATTTCCAGATGGGTGTAAACTGGTTCATCGTTGGATTCCATGCACAACTATTTTCTGATTCTATATAGTAAATATGTAGTAATCTTGGTGCTTTAGCAGATGGTTTCATGATAGGTGTAAGCTGGCTTATCGTTAGATTTAAATTACAGGACGCCGATGTAAATGCATATTTCTGCAAAATTTCGCAACTGTACTATATTTTACAGTTCGATTTCCATGTTTTTGGTGATGAATGCCTCAAATCGTTCTTTAATTCTCCATGTCGCGCAATCACACACCTATGAATCAACCGTAATTGCTCAACTGTTCGCGAATAGTGCATGAAGCAGGCATTGCGTCAATTAGAAGAAAAGTAACATTTAATAATGTCGCATTGGCGCAATGAGCATAGAGCACATCGATGAAAAAAACAAAAAAAAACCCTGCAGGAAATCAATTACCGCGAGTACTCAAGTGTGCAGAAATGTGCAATGATTGAGAGAAATAAAAAATGCACTTCAAGTAGTGCTCGAATAAATTTTATTGCTAAAAAATGCAGAAAGGGACCACAATCACTGGATTTCATCTTGGCTATCTCGTCAGCATCGCAGTTCCGCAATTGCAGAACACATCAAGTTTCAAAAATCTCAAAAAAGTTTCAAAACGCGGCAAGTAAAAAGATTTTTTTTGCAATTTTCGAAAAACACCCTAGGAAGCAGGAAGTTTAGAGGAAAAAAAATGTTTCTAAACAAAGACGCATCGCCAACATTACAGCCACCATCCGGTAGTTGTGTAATATTGCGTGGCAGCGACATGGTACGTGGCCCGCGGGTGCACGACATGGGCTGCACGTGCCGATGGCGTGCTTCTCTTTGCAGCCGCGGATGAAGTGCGTCGTAAAGGTGAAAGATGGAAGACATATTTCGGCCGGACGGCTGGCTATTGACTTGGGGGCATTTCGGAAAAGAGAAAACCATAGCAAAGAGGAAGCTGCTGGAGTTTGTTTGCTTATTTGTTTATTTGTTGATTTATTTACTTAGTGCATTGTACCAAATGAACTATCTGATTAATTATTTTCCACTAACAACAGTAATTTCTTCCAGACTACTTCAAATGGAACAACATGAAATAAATGTGTAATTACATATTTGAAAAAATGAATAAACAAAAATATTTAAAAACCTACAAAAAATCAGAAGTGGGAAAGAGATCTACATCGAAACTGCTGTGACAAATTCTTTAATCTTCTGGCACATGGAGAAAGAACGAATGAATGAATGGAATGAATGAATGAATGAATGAATGAATGAATGAATGAATGAATGAATGAATGCATGCATGCATGCATGAATGAATGAATGAATGAATGAATGAATGAATGAATGAATGGTGTTAGTGTCTTCTAATTCTTTTTTAAAGAGTATGTTGGATGCGCTGGCTAATTCACCTGTTCCAGTTTTTTTTTCGACAGTAATTCCTGCCAAGGATCTTGCGGAAACATTTTCTATTGAACCCAGGAAATTTTCCAAAAATCAATAACAATCCGTGACCTTCCTAGATTTGAATCACTTTTTTGTAGCTTTTCCTAAGCTTTTCTATCCTACATATTTTAAGCACTAGTGAGTTCAGGCAATTTTTGGGAAAAATAACCTTGAAGGGTAAAATTGACCTTGACGCATTTCACCTTGGGGTACTACGCATGTGAATTCCATGCCTTTTTTCCACCATAAACATGATAACCATGTACAAGAGGGTTTTTCTTCTTTTGTAACAAAGATTTGCAACTCTCTTTTTCCTCGATCCTCTGAATTTTCCTAGTGGATCAAACATTAAACATTCTTTGTTACATTACCAAGTGATTCTTACCCTTTTCGGTGTGTTTCATGCTCTAATCGGCGTACTGCATCTTTTTTAGCATTTCCATCAACGATTATGTTGTTTGCTAAAAAGAGAGCCGATGGTGAATCCATGAATCCATTTCCGGATGAGAACTAGTTCTGCAACCTTTTGCGCTTCGCCGTTATGCCTGCCAGTGTGACTGGGAAAACAATCCTGTGCAACGAGAGCATGGCGATTTTTAAAATGTCCAACGGGGGGGGGGGGGACAAATAACATTTTACCTAGAATCACGAGTCTGTACTCATTGACAGGATCACTAGGTCAGAACTATGTACGTACTGGCAAAAGTTCATATTGAGGTCATAGAATCAAAGCTGAATATGAAATGAAATGACATGAATGGATGAGTAGATGAGTGGGCAGAACGCTGGCTCTCAACAAAGCCACACTACGTAATAATCCAGAACAGGTTCTCAAAAGTAATTATACGCAAAGTACAAAGGACTTTATAGCTACCGTAATGCCAGAGCTCTACGGATTTTGTTTAATGATCGATCAGAGAACAATTGTCGGGTGCAGGGGAACACGTTACTTGAAGTTCTCAACCAAAGAATTTGCAGAACATCCTTAGAATAATAGAACTGTAAGCAAGGACGGTGTCAAGGAGCGTATTGACACAGGTTGGGTGACTAAGTGCTTAGGGTACCTAGGGTACTTAGCATTTGACTTCGACAAGGTGGTACTTTCCTTACTGAGGAGTTCTAGAAAGGATTTACCTCATCGATTCTCTCCTCTCAACCTAGCGGAAGGGAGAAAATATTGAGATAAGAAATATTCGTATTTTATAGTAATAAAGATAGTAATAATAATTTGATAATATTTTTTATTTTCTTCTCTATTTCACTAAATTTTACTTATCTATTTACTACGACAAAGTGAGCTCTTTGGCATAACTATAGCCCATCTCACTGAGAAAGACAGTTGAAGAGCCGCGACAGAGAAAAACAGCACAGAAAAGTGTGCAGGAACTGCAGAGAGTCAGGAGAAAAAAGGCAACGTGTTTGATTACTCAACTACCTTACGATCTAAAACGGGCTATAACTATGCTAACCAGGGTTAATAGTAAACTTAGAACCGAACAATGCATTAAATACAGTGAGCCTCGATGCCGGTGGCCTTTCCATGGCCTCGAAAAGCACGCTGCGCGACCGCACCGCCCACAGTGAAATCGTAGCCGAAGTGGCAAATCTGGATTTTCTTGATAGTTGCTCATCATAATTGATGTTAACTAACAAGAAAACTAACTGACTATCACAAAACCCCGTAGTTTGTTGTCCCGGAGAGGATTCCTGCTGGAGCGGCGCGGTCGCGCTGTGTGCTTTTCGGGGCCGCGGAAAGGCCGTCACTGTCGACACCTACTGTATCGTAGCGGGTTTTTGGGCGTAGAGGTGAAATTATAAAAAATATAATGTGCGTATGTTGGCGCATCGTTGGGTTTTGTGCCGCACATGGATCCGTAATCAGCAGGAACAAGCGAGCGGATGGCTTGAATGCGGCGCGGTCGCGTCGCATGCTTTTCGAGACCGCGGAGGGGCCACCGCCATCGACATCTATTGTATATTCGAACTCAAAAATTCGGTTTTGAGTGAGTTGAGATTTCGAATTTTCGAGGGAATTATAAGAAGAGGTTGGGGGCCTTCTGTTCCCTCAACCTTTGGATTCCTTGGATCGAGTTCTGAACTGACAATAAAAATAATTGGGTTATTTGATATTTAATCAATTCTAAGTATAGCTAATAGCGCTGTATCCTTACGTAGCAGTGTAAATTTGTGGCCCTAAGGGTAAAGTGACGTCATAGACTATCCAGAGCGACTTTTTACACTTCCTCCTGCTTGTCGAAATTAATTAAAGCCCGTGCGGACATCTCAGGTGCCAAATTAACCTCTCACTGATCCGTCTATTGACCTAAACTCTTCGTCTTCTAATTGTTTGACTATTTGGCCGAGTTGAACGCGAACCGATCTCGCGGAACTGAATTCGGCGGAGCCATAAAACCAGCTGCACAAAGTGATAGATCAACTGATCAGTTGATCTGTTTGCGCAACTCGTCCTCACAGAAAAATGTCTTCGTTCTGCCATTTCTCAACGCATGACGTCGATGCACCCGCGTCCCAGGAAACGAGGCGAGCTGGCAATGGCCTCGGGGCATAAAAACTGCCCGCGGGAAATGGACTGCACTCTAGACGAGAGCGAAAAGTCAAGAAATCAGTGGGCACGTGCGCTGAGAAGCTGGAAAAACTCGGCCAGAATTCAAACAACATCCTAAGATTCTCAGGATTCTCTGGATATGGATGACGGTTGGATGGCTTGTCGTTGACTAGAAGCCGAAAATCGAACACTGGCCGGGGATTGGTCTAGACGTCCAAGCGTTAGGGGATTCCCTAGGGGTTTCACTGGATGTCTTGTGATCCTGAATGGCAATAATTCTACGATGTCATTGTCGTAAATCGAACGGAGCTGAAAGTTAATTTTCCTCCAGAAAAACTTGTGGGAAACATTTTACAATCAGCAGCTGAGTAATGACCTGAGTTAGGAGAAATGTATAGAAAATATGCCAAAACCGGGAAATTCTGGAAAAATCTGAAAAAAAAAACAGCCTAGGAAATGGAGTAGTAGAACATACCAAGATTATCACAGTAAGAAAACCAGATTTTCCCAGGAATTCTCACGAGGCTTACTGTGCGCTTCGACCCAGCCACGGCCTCGACAATGACGCCGCGCAACCGCGCCGCCCGGGCCGGAATAGTTGTTGTCAGCCGTCTGAATGCTATTCTTAAGCGCTTTTCCTCCCAATTTGGTGATCTCTTCACTTTTTTCATGTTTCGTGGCGAGAAGTAGCATAAATAGCAGCAAACGACGCCGGTTCTGGCGCGCGCGGCGCAGTTGCGCAGCGTGCTTGTCAGGCCCGTGAATCGACGCTCACTGTGGAAACAAATAATGTATTGTAAATAATTTAACTCGAATATTCGATCCCGAATAGATCGGAGATCATATTCATATCGGAGATATTCAAAAGACAAAGCTCCGGAGGAAAATAATGAACACTTCAGAATTCTCCCCCCGAAAATTCGATTTTTTAATCGTTTCTAGATTATTGATTAAATTAGTTAAATTATTTGTTGTTTAGTTCTCAAAAATAATTTTTATCCTCCTTATAATTTCCCACATCAAGAAATTCCACGTCGTAAAGCTTCAATTGTAGCATGCATCGTTGATATTACCCAGTGTAGACGTGTTTACATCACACAATTTTACCCATGGTCATCATGGGCGTAAACATGTTTACCCTGGGTAACCGCGATGATACATACAGGCTCTGGATACTGTTAAAAGGAAGGCCTTGCTTTGCCTCCTCAGGAAATGTTCATAGTCAGTTCAAGAAAATCCTTTTTTTCGAAGCTGCTATCACTAACTGAGAGAAATTTCCATTCAGGACCCTTATTTACCGTAACAGCGCAGGGATATCTTCTAACTCGCGGTATAGGCGGTTCAGAATAGAGTGGGTATTAGGGCATTTAAACGCTAAAGGAAGGCTGTGCGGTTCTGCCCTCTCAAGCATACTCGATATTGATTGAAAATGACCGCGTCTCAGCCCATGGTCCTACCAATGCCGACTACCAGGCGAATGGACTATAAACTCTCACCATGAGCCTAATTCTCTTCTCGTAGGGGTGCACAGCCAACCGCAGACCGGTTCATTACATTTTGCATGAAATCTCATAGACTCACTGCTACAGAACTGGATTTATACTAGTTGTAGCTCATAAATGCCACTTGACAAAGTACGCAACTGCACAAAACATCCTCATTAGGTGCACATAAACGTGCCCCAATGCGAATTCATTGGCCGAATCGACATGGAAAAACAAAACAACGCGCATAAATGCAGCGACGTAATGACCGCTACACTGCTGGGGAACAGGTTATCGCTTGAAGAGGGTAGAATCAACAAGTGGAACCAGGAAGTATTGGGTGAGTGGTGAGATGAGCGGGAGGTCAAGGGCGTTTATACTTTTGGATGAGAGGTAAAATGCGCGGTAACAGCTGCGGTAGTTGTCCGGGGACTTGGACAGAGGATGGTATTTGTTAGGAAACATCAAAGGGTGGAGAAAACCCTGGAGCAGATTTAAGCAATTGGGTAAGAAAAAATCCCAAAAAATCCTTGGATAAGCGGATAAATATTTCCAAGAATTCCATAGAACAGCGCTGTTGCTTAGCAAGACAGCCGTGCTGAGCGCCTTAGACGTCTAGAAGAAACTTTGACAAGGGAGTAGGTAGTAAACAGTATTTACACTTAGTGGTAACCGCGTGAGAATGCGCCGCGTGATCTCTGCCTAACACTGATAATCACCCTCACATGGCCGCATCTACGCTGACAATCAGTCGCGAATCTTCCGCTTAGGACCGACGTCGTCAACAAGTTCTATGTCTGTCTATGCGCACGTGAATTCGAGAAATGAGATGAAGGGGACAACAGGGAAGATCAACCTGGGGTTGCAGTCAGGTGATTGTCCTGAGGGCATGAGGGGGACTGGATGAGGGTAGGATTTGCAAAAATTTTATTTCTATTAATTTTATTATTTTTCCAAACAGGATTCATAAGGTTCCTGGGCATATTCACACTTCCCCGCCTGGAAAGAATAGATGAGTTTCCTGGATAAAATTTGCTGTACTCCAGGGCAATCATTACCTTCTCCCTGGATGCCCCAAGCATCATTGAGATTACCCAGGGTAAGTGGGTGTTGACCCCCTTGTTAAGGATGGGTAAATGTGTGTAGTGTTAACACGCTTACCTAGGGTAACTTTAATGATGCGTGGGGCCTGTGGAGAGTAATAAGAAAAGTTCTAAGGTTTTCTCGTCTCCACACCAAGTACAGATTGTTTTGTTAACGATGGGTAACTGTATGTGGTTTTAACAGCTTTACCCTGGGTAATCTCAATGATGCATGCGGCCTCTGTAGTGATGTAAAAAAGGCTGCAAGGCATTCTCTTCCTACAATATCTTTTTTTTTTTTGGAAATTTTCCCTGAATTACTGGTTGAATTGTCCAAATTCCTCCTGTTTTATTTGGTTCTAAACCTACCAGAAGGCAATTTTCAGTAGTTTATGGGTTGGCAGAAAAAGGGGTATCTTATGACATGGTAAGGGTAAAGGTGAACATAAGAGTGGGACAGAGAGGGTAAACCCAGGTATTACAAGTTGATTTCATCATTTTTTGCCCTTCTAGCTATATAGCAAAGTATATTGTAATTGAAAAGGAATCAAGACCTTGATATACTTGGCCTAAGAGGGTAACTTAGGGTAATTTAGGGCGCCAATATTTTTTATAGCCCTTTATAGCGTATAATATTATAGTAATACTCCATTACTACCTTATTTATACTTTACTATGTTCAACTTTGTAGTTTCTAATTGTTTCGCCTTATAGAACTCTCCAAGAACACACACACATGAGCACATATTATTCGCCAAGGCCGGAATAATTAGTGCATTTCCCGGTACAACTCGTACGCGCGGCGTACGAGTTCTGGGTAGAGCTGTTGTGTCGCGTAGGACAGCATTTCTAATAGTTAGAACTCCACTCGGGCTGCACTCTGAGGACAGTGTCTGCAGAAATTCGCGCGAACATGACAAATTCTGGGCACTTTGTCCGAGGGAAGTGGCTGAATTTATGCCGAAGATGCACTGAATTCGGGCCTGGCGCACTTAGTTCGATATGTCTCCTGGGATTTTGAGCAGGAAAGGGGAGGTGGAAGAGAGAAACGGGGGAGAGAGGAGGAAGGGGAGAGGACAAGTGGAGACAGTGGGGTTGAAAGCCCATCGGTCGAAATGAGGAAGTTTTCTAGACAACGCATAATACAACTAAAATTAATCATTCAAGTCCTACACTTTCCTTTTTTCTTTTCTATTTCTCTCATTTCCTTTACGCATAGGTTTCCAAGAAGATATTTTTTCCTTTCCTCCCTCCTTTCTTCTTCAAAAATTTATTATTTTTATCCAACTCGCTAGTAGTGTACAATTTTGAAAGAACGTATGTACGACGTGGCCGGCGCAATAGGAAGGCATCAATTAGCTGCTTAGAGACAGTAAACAAAAACAACATGCAAATGGAACAAATACGACTAATGCTCGTCAAAAATAGGTACACAAGATGTCCCATAAATAGTCGACACTATTTCGAGGGACTACAGAGATTTCCAAAGCTTGAAAGACAAGAAATCTCAAAAGAACAAGTATTACTGCAAGTAAACAACCACTCCTAAATAGTCATTTATTCATAAACTGAGAGAGAAAAAGAGAAAGAGAGAAACAGAGACAGAGAGAGAAAGGGAGAGAGGGAGAAAGAGACATACAGTGGCGGTCACATATTTAGCACGCTGCCAATTTTGGGCGATCAACTGATGAAAATATAAAATCTGTATCTCAGGATTGGAATGAGTTATCAGGACAGTACTCGAGAATGTGATAAGGCATAGTGTTCTCCTACCTGCCCCAACTTTGTTGCTCCGGGAAATGCTTCTGGATGGGATTGCACGCATTAAGAGCTAAAAATGCAGTGCTTTTGGAAATCTTTTAGTTTCTCTCCTATATGACTTTATTGGATCTGGGTAAAATGTGATTTTATACTCGATATAATTGCGTGTTTTGCTATAGTAGTTTCGATGAGCAGTTTCTCAGCTAAGGGGAGATCGGAAATAATTAACATGAGTGAAAAATGGTGAAAAAAGGATTCGCGGCGATTCCAAGGATTAACCGGGCATTTCCAGCCGCGGATTTTTTTCCGATTTGTATTGCTAACAGACAATCAGATACTAGAAGGAAGATTACGGAGCTTGCTTTATTAGCAAGATTCATAAAAATGAAATTTTTGACGAAATTTACAAGTTTGTTTCTGTCTCTGGCTCCAGCCGGTGCGTAGAGTCCGGCAAAAACGTTTATAGGGAAATGTTGAAGGGAAACATGCTCAATCTGAATCACCACTTCGTTCCCTTTCGTAGCGAGATACACGAATTCTACACAGAATTCAGGAAAACTGACGAAATTGAACTTTTATTTTTTTAATCCAGTTTGAACGGACTCTGTGCCCATGGTAAGCAACAGGAAGGAAGCCCTCATAGTGTCTCAACACATACTCGAACTTGGTTTTGATTGCTCATCATAGGGCTTAGAAATGCAAAAAAATTCTGTCGGCCAAAATCGTGGGTGTGCTAAATATGTGGCCGCCACTGTAGTTCAAGCGATTTTACTTCAGAAGTATTGGGAGAAGCGTTTGTTAATTATTATAATTTTCTGGTTATTTATTTATTTATTTATTTATTTACTTATTCAGTTTGTTGTTCATCTAAATATTTATCAGGTTACTCAACGACCTATTTATTCAAGCGATTCGCCATTAACAACTCTTTCGTTTTCCTACTTAATCATTCATCCATTCATTCATCCATCCATCCATTCATTCATTCATTCATTCATTCATTCATTCATTCATTCATTCATTCATTCATTCATTCACTCGCTCATTCATTCATTCATTCATTCATTCATTCATTCATTCATTCATTCATTCATTCATTCATTCATTCATTCATTCATTCATTCATTCATTCATTCACTCGCTCATTCATTCATTCATTCATTCATTCATTCATTCATTCATTCATTCATTCATTCATTCATTCATTCATTCATTCATTCATTCATTCATTCATTTCATTCATTCATTCATTGATTCATTCATTCATTCATTCTTCCCCCTTCATTCATCTCCCTTCATTGATCCACCCATTTTACCCACCATTCCCTTCTCCTGGACTTTGCTTTGCAAATCCTCCCCTTTCTTTTTTCCTTTTTCCTAACTTTTTTTTGTCATTCTCCCTTCCATACATTTCTAAAGGCACTAAAACGCCATATTGTTCACCTTTTTAACTGGTTTTACCTTTACTTGTATTTCCTCCTTCTTCTCTCCCATTTATTTTTTCCTCTTTGCTGATTAATGGTGTGCCAGCAAAAATAGAAAAGTCGGAAATTTTTCAAGCAATTCAATAACAAGACCAAGGACGAAAATACATTTTCATACTATTTCTGGAACCTCATCAATCTGGCTGTTTTTTTTTTCCATCGAAAACAACCAAAAATTTTCTCCAAAGTGCTGCGGCTGATCTGTGGTTGCCTGCCCACTTACGGCCTAAACGGCAACAATTTGTGTCAGTTGTCGTGATCGCGGTTAAGGTTCGAAGAGCGCCATAACAATATGATGTTTACAATGTGAACATAGACTTGAAACAACAGTAGTACAGGATGCGAAGGTCGCGAGGACAAAGTATAAACAGCAGGAATGAATGAACGGATGATCTGTTGTCGTGTGCAGCAGCTAAGCCGAGGAAGCAACAGCAGGGTGCGACGCGACGACGCGCGGGGCTCGTGACCGTCTGGAGACAGAGATCCGCGCATGGCGGATCTGTGGTTTGGCTTCGAG
>JARK01001722.1:67993-94994 GCA_000688135.1 Ancylostoma ceylanicum | reverse complement strand
ATACGAGGGGAGGGGGGGGGGGGGCTGATGAGGAGGACGCGTGAGGATCATGATGAAAACACTGTCTATTTCAGGCGACTCCGAGGAAAATCTGTCCCGGAACTCATGTCCTAATGGGAATCGCTGCACTAATTAGCACAGACAAGTTGAGAGCTACGTAGCTGATCAGTTTGGCAAAGGGCAGCGTTGGGGGGAGATGCGTAGGGATATGGTGGAATGAGAGGGGAATTCCATCCCTCGGGGAAATCCTAGTGATGGGAAAAATTCCTTGAATACCCAATATTCATCACTATTTATCTTTTTTTTTCATCTTTTTAGGTATTTAGGACCAGAAAAAATCGCTTAACTTAATTGATCAACTCTATAATTTGGGACTATATCAGAAATATTCGAAAAGCCCAGAAGAGGTATCCCTACAAACCTTGCCATATTTATGCCAGGGTCATACTACTTTCTTTATCTCAATTATCTAAATTTTCGGCTCACTCGTGAATCGAAGTCGAATTTTCGAATTCGAATACATCTAATAATTCGGCCCTGAATAGAATATCTATGCAGTGAATCCAAGAGATCTGTTAGAAGATTCTTGGAAAATTCCTGGAAAATTCCTGGCCTTGCTAGCTATCTAAAGTGAACGAGTTTCTGGTCCAACAGAATCAAAAATTGCCAGATGAGTTTTTCGTGATGAAACCCATAAATGGAAGAATATTGAATTATATCATTCTTTGTCAGGACAACTCGTCCACCCTGGACCAGAGCGATGGTTAAAAAATCCAGGATATTCCCCAGGCATGGTTCTCTCCCATTGAAACTGTATGAAGCTTGAATTAACCAGCTCAGGAACGCTGGATTACTCCAGTAGAAGCCCGGGACTTGAATGCATGAGATTACCCAGTGTAAACGGTTACCCAGGTTAGCGCCAATGCTAACGATTTGTAGATCCGCGTAGTGTTGAGGAGTTTAACCTGGGTAATCTCAGTGACGCATGCAGCTCCTTAAATTTATACAGAGTTAAAACCTCTGCCTTTATATCTTACTCTATATCAGGTCTTATCCTAGAAATAGTATGAGCTGGATGTAGAACGTCATGCCTGAGAAGGTAGCAGTGACCCAGCTCTGTGATTGGCCGAACGAGTGAATTGACCAATCACGGAGCTTGGGCACGCCTACCGCCGGGTATAACGCTCCACACTCGGATAAGGTTTCAAAAATATTCGGAAAATTTTTCTAAAATTTGAAAAGGAGGTGGAATGCGATAAATAGTGGATCTTAGTGAAACAATCTTTTTCTAAATTAAGAAAACAACAATTTGACCATGTTAATTCCGTTGTCTTTCAAATTTTGCGGCCTATTCTGGCACCTGTAGAGGAAATAGTGGTGTTAACTCGTCCCAGGACGAGTTATCCCTTGCTCTTTTTTCAAGCCGATGTATAGCGATAAATTTCCTATCTACGGTCCTAGATCGTGGCTAATTTTGAATGTAGCGGGCAACTTATGCTTCCTGGTGACTAATCAGCTGATCGTCAACTGATAAAACGTTGCGAAATGCTGCTCCAATCAGCTGATTACACTTGTCCTCAACAGGGGCAGGAGCGCCAAGTGCTGCGCTGAATTTCCAAAGATCAGCTGACTTGCACCAGCACAACATTCGACCAGGAACAGATAAGATCGCTATGAGTATGTATGTGCATGTGTTGATGTTTTTATTAGTTCAATTTGCGCCGCTCCTCCTCCCGTTCCTCCTCACCAGCGGGCGGCGTTGTTTTGCCGTGTGTACCGGCTAAAAATAACCACTTAGTTGTGGGAATGCATGATGAGGTGTTGTTTCCACTGAAACGACATTTGGAGGGAAAATGCCCTTTGACTGTGCGTGCCCAAAAACAGCGGAAAACAACGTCTGTGTACGTGCGTTCAACGTCCAATGGCAATAATAGAGCGGATTTCTGAGGGATCTGCGGTCAAAACACTGAGATTTACGTCATCCAGGTGAATGTAGAATTAATGGATCATCTTTTCGTGCTCTAAGGCGTCATTCCTACGTGCAGAGGTGGTGTCACTTAGCAATTATATCCACGGGTCACGATATTGTGACGTCAATAATAATTTTTCAGATGTTATCCTAACCCAAAGGAAAAGCCATAGAATGAACAGGGAAAATTATACTTTCTGGGCTAACACTTTGGAAAAAATATATTTAAAAAATGGTGACGACAAGGCTCCCTTTTCATCCATTTAAACCAATCTGACCAATAACGCTGTGGGGGCCTCCGATTGGCGGCTGCGCGACAAGAGGTACGCAGCTGGGCTGTGACTGGTTGATTCAGTTGCGTATCGCGGATGCAACCACCAGAGTTGCGGTGACAGGCCGAGTTTTCTGGGACTTGAATGGGTTAAAAGGGCCCTACTGATCCACTGAAATTATTGAATGCATTGTTTTGAAAGGACCAGCTCGGCTGCGCGACTTTGCAGTGCAGTACGTGCATGCGGCGCGGTCGCGTCGCGGCGAACGCCTTCACCGCCTCGCCTGATTGGTTGTTTAAATTTAGCCGAATGTTTTGAGAGGGGTTTTGTTTCATCTGTTCAATAGCTCTGACCAATAATAGTGGGGACGTCGCTCATTGGCTGGGCAAATCTGACCAATCGTGGTGTTTCCGCACAGTAATTTTCATCTGGCGTTTGTTTTCTTCCTTATAGGTGAACTTGGCATTAAATTAACCCATTTCTTGGATGAAACGTACGCCGAGACGCGAACGCGTTGCATGCAAATGCCGTTCGCGTGACGTCGCAGAACAGCACATGCATGCAACGCGGTCGCGTCGCGGCGAACGCCTTCACCGCCTCGCCTGATTGGTTATATAAATCTAGCCAACTGTTTTGAGCGTGAGCGGTTTTGCTGACACCAGTTCAACATTTCTGGCCAGTAACAGTGGGGACGTCGCTCATTGGCTTGACAAATCTGACCAATCGTGGTGTTTTCGCACAGTAATTTCCGTATTGCGTTTGTTCTTCTCCCCATAGGTGAACCTGGCACGAATTTAACCCGTACCTTCGTCATCCACGTCAATTTGTCGTCAGGCAATCCATAGTTTTTACCCCGCATTCTCCAGATGTGGCTATGTTTATCCGGAAACCTTGGACAAAGGTTATCCTGTTACCCAATCCGTCTGTTACCCGGTTAATAGTCAGTTTGCTTTACAACCTGTTCCTTCAATCTTTGGATTTGCCAATCTATCTATCCGACCTCTTCACTCTTCCTTTTACCCAGGTACACTACCCTAAAAGGTTCCAGGTAAACCAAAAAACGAGTGTCAATCCAATGGCAGTGAGTTACTGCAGGTATGCCCATTTTCGAAAAGAGGATTTTGATAGATTACTGACTCACAGCTCCAGGATTCCCTGGATTTCAGGATCTTGGTTAAGCCTCACCCTCTCCAATCAACAAAATGGTAAACTAATACCCTATCCCAAACAGATGATCTGTACTGGATAAGCGGAGGCTGAGATTACCGTAGTTAATCGCGGCTAATCCTGGAAATATTGCTGGAAAACAGGATATTCGAAGGGATTCAATGATTTACGGTTTCTGAGAAGTTTCCGTAACAAAATTTGATCCTGATGGCTAGCCAGAAACTCCCAACTATCAAGTGGTCTGCGTCTCCAGGCTGCGCACAGTGTCTTATGCAAAAATTCGCCGCGCAAGTTCAGCCGTTCTTTTGCAGTGTTTACAGGTCATTCTGCAAAGCTGCTTGAATTCCGATCGATACCCCTGTTTACGGACGCCCCGGTTTTGTGGGGCGAGTTCATCCTGAGAACTACCCGGGCGGATTACGGTGGTGCTGCGGGATGTGTTTATGCTATTTCGGCGCGAAGTTCAAAAGTCGGACTACACTCGTGAGGGATAGCCGCGGATTGAACTGCGACAAAATGTGCAGCCGGCGCGGTGCGTGCCAGCGGGGCTTTCCCCGGGGCTGCGCTGGAATAACAGCCAGGAATATCCTCGGTGAAGGGTTGTTTATAGGTCGGGTTACCCTGGATCTCTGTCCCTGTGGTCCAAGCAGTAAGTGCTCCAATAAGCGTGTTTTTCTGGAGCAACGGGGATCAAAAATGAATTTGGTGAAGGGGGTAGAGGGCACTTTGGCTATTAATGAGAAATATGGCATCACATGGATGGTGGTCCTTGGAAAACACAACAATGCAGGATACCATCTGGGATGTTTTCCAGGACCAGGGGAGTTCTAGGAGGCATTTTCAGGCATTCCAACGGACCGGAGATGTAGTTATCCTTATAAACAAGCAAACAAAAGCTATATACTTAAACAGAGAATGATTTAATAAACAAAGGGTAAATAAGGCTGCCCCATGGATTACCATCTGTAAAATACGCAGGTAGTAACTGGTGAAAAAATAAAATAATATCGTCACAAATGAAGACAATAGATAAATGATGGAAAATTAAATAAGAAATCTTATATGGCTCACGACAGTAAGTTTTCACCCTCCCTGGGTTAGGAATCCCATTTTAAATTTACCCAGCTTATACAGAAAGGTAGAGATCTTCAAGGAAACGAAACTTTGCCCATTTCTTTTCCGTTTCCCCGGATTTCTTTCCAATTTCCTCTGATTCGTCTCTCTAGTGAATTTTCAAGGCTTTAATGATAGTAACTAAATGGTAACCAAGGTTGTAGTATCAATTACCATCCATAGAATATAAGGATAGCAGCCCTCCCAGCCAGGATCAATTCCATGTCGCCATGAGTTGGATCCAAAAATTGGGACATTTCCACAAAAATTGAAAGCATATGGGATTTTCCCACGGTTTTCTGCAAATTCCAAGGCTGCATGTATCGCTGAGATTACCCACGGTACACGTCTTATCGCCTCACGAATTTACCCATTGTTAGCACAGGCCTCAGCAGGTTTATCCTGGTAATCTCAGTGATGCATCCAGGCCCGGGAGTTCTTTCGAGGATTTGGTAAACAGCTAAACGGAAAGCATCGGTGGAGATATATATCTTCGAAATACCTTAGAAATCGATACAGGGAAAAAATATAAAACTACCAGAGGACGCAGGGGGGTATTCGGCTCCCAACCCCCCCCCCCCCCCCGAGAATGGGTTGCCGAATTTTCAAAATTACTTTACAAAATTTTTAGAAAACTTCGTATTAGTACATTTTTAATTGTATGTTTTCATTATAATTTCTTTAAATGATTTTTGGGTTTTTTTTGCAAATTTTACTCCCTGTCCGGGTCCCCCAACGATGGAGACCCCAATTTTTCCCCATATACCCCCCCCCCTCCTGCTCCTTTCTAGATGCATCTGAGGCTTATCATAATAATATTATACTTTTGTCTATATATTTAATATATTTAATATATTTTCAAGAGTAATATAATATTTCTGGTTATTCCGGTGTTTCTGGATAGGACAATCATGCTGTCCTTTTTGTAATGGAAAGGCGAAGTTCAACGAAACCCGGACTTCTCCAAATTTCATTACCAGTAGAAGATAGAATCTAGGATCTAAAATTTTCCTACAGGTCTTCGAAATTTCCCAGGTATCCGGGATCTGATCCTCGAAGTGATGAAAGTGAGGATCAAAGCACATCTGAGAAAATCTCAAAGCTATTACTATTTACCGAAAAACAAGTAGGACCGATTAGTCTCTGATTTATGTCCCCTATAAGGATAAGATCACTCTCCCCTATCAGGATAAGATCACATCACATATACATAAATTTCATCCACTAATTGCTAGAAAAGTCCTTTTTAAGCCATAAAATCAAAAAACAAATCCCAAAGCGGAACCGGGTGCCGGGGAAACAGGGATCTACGAGCCGTTAGTCGCGAGACCCCCCCTAGCGACTGTCAACACGCTCACATACCCGGAGAGCAGAAAACAACTGGAACTCAGAGCGATTTTCGATTTGTTGCTGCCCGGGTGTGTGTGTACGCGCATGCGTTTCTTTGACAGACACGGGGGGGGGGGGTGATGAGAAACAACCCGACGATCTATAAAGATTCCTCAGCATGATCATTGGGCAGGTTCACGGACAATTTTCTGGAAGATTGGAGTCTGGAGGGGCACTAAGTGAGAAGTTAAATGATTGTGCAGCAGTTTACTCACAAGGAATAAGAAAACAACAAGAGAAAGTGAAAAGGGAAAAGAAAAAAGTAAAAAGAGGTGCGTTTCGTTCCTACCATTCTACGGAAAAAATGTCCAAGTACCAGAGTTTTTTTTCCTGCCATGGAACAAGTTATCACGGAAGTTGAGCCATTTTTCAACTGGTTTTTGTTTGCTTACTGATTTGTTATTTATTTATTGATTATCCCAGAGCCTAAAGGTAATCTACGAGATCTTTCACCCTCACCTTACCATGCTTTGATCGTACATACTCACCTGTCCTTTTACCCAATGGTACGCTAGATTTCCGGCTTCTTGCTTTCTAGGAATCTGATGACGTCACGCTTCCAGTGTTCCAAACGCCAATTGGTTGGTGGAAAATTGCTCTTCGAGAGCGCCAAACGCCGGAACTATGACGTCATAGGCCTCCCAAAAAGTGAGAATTCAAGAGCGCAAGGGCTGCATGCGTCATTGAAATTACTCAGGGTAGACGTCTCCTTCAACATGGGCGTCAACAAGGTTACCCTGGGTAATCTCGGTGAGACCCGGGCCCAGCATATATTTAGCAGCAAACTAGCTGAGCGGGCGTAATTTATCCACTATTCTATGTACACCGACGGCTTCCAAGTAAATTCCAGGAAAATTGTGAGGATTACGGCGAGAATACAGTCGGTATTTGTCGGGAATCTAAGCGGTAACCCAGGATGTGGCCTGGAATTTACCATTATCGAGATCTGCGCGTGCTCCAAAAACCACTCTTGAGGAAAATTGATTTGCGAGAAGTTTACCTGAAGTTCATCCAGAGGGGAATTTGGCGAAGTGAACATTCCCAGAAATTTTTTTTCCAGGAACTGATTGTGTGTATTTACCGGAGTGATTATTTTCTAGTTGATGTAGGTGGATAAGTATTGGATGGATGAGTACCTTGGATAACCAATTAAGTAGGCAAATACTCTAGAATCCCAAAATCCATAGAAAAACCCAAAATCTTTAGTGATAGCTATACTTAGGGCCAAATGATGCCTTAGATATATTCGAATTCGAAGTTTCGATTTCGGATAAGCTGAATTTCCGGATTTCCGGACAAGAGGGAGAATTATGTACAAATCTTTAGAAATCATCATACGAATATGTTCAAGGCCTTTTATTCATTCAACATTCGAATTTCTCGGATTGCGAAGCAAAACAAAAATACGACAGTTTCATAGGTATTATTGTAGAGTTCAGAAAAAAAGCCCCCGAAAACCCAGCAAATAGCTTAAACTGTCGATATACTGAGCGCTTCAGGACATGTTCCCAACCTCAGAAAAGCTAGAAGGGTTTTGAATAGAGTCAAAACTTCCTTGGTAAAAAGATCTCATTGTATGCTGAGCTCATTCTCACAAAGATTTCTGAATACCTAATTGTTTACGGAAACTTTTCTGATTGAGGCAGAGAATATTCAGTGTTATGAATTATTACCCCGACTATGATGGATTTTTCATAATTACATTACCCTTTGTGCTAATTTTATATTCATCTTTAAGAGCTTCATCTTCGCATTGTTTTCCTGGAAAATGACATCACCATCTCATCATTCTTAAGCCATTACTCTGGAACTGGCTGGCCTTAGGGTAACAGTGACGTTTTCAAAACTAATTAACTGAGACGAGAAACTGAGTGAGCATGTTACCCTAAAATTGGGAAGGGGTACTTTGTTGCTAACCTAGAATCCTTTTATTGAATAAAAATAAATAGAAAATGCATAGATTATTGAAATTTCAAAAAGTTAGGGTCTTTCCTGGAATTCATGATGTATAGAAGCGTGTGTTTTGAAGTACAGGCTGCTAAGAAACGCATAGTTTTGGAAATTTTCTAGAGCGACTATACCAGACGTCACTTATACAGCCTTCAGAAAAACTTTTTTTTACTGGTAAAAACTCCTACTTCTTCCCGGAGTTTGTCCAAGTCGTGGACCCTTTACTAAATGTATGGCCTATGTGGTCTTACTTTTTACTTGCAGTTATTTTAGCTGAAGGTATTTATTTACTGTTTCACTAATTTATTTAATTTACTGATTTATTAGAACTATGTATGTGATATAGTTGACCATCAGGGTGGCGGGCAGTTTTTTTAACTTACGGGGTAAAGGTTTACCCAGAAAATACATAATTGGCCACAGAATCCTGAAGGTAGATAACTTTTTAACTCAGAACCTGGTTGCATGAATGAGATTACGCATGGCAAACGAGTTGACGCTCATGCTAACGGGGGTGGGGGTAAATTTTTGGGGTGTTGACACGTTTACCCCAGGTAATCTCAGTGCTGCATGCAATACCAGGAATACTAAGATCCAGAGGACGCAATATGTCCCTACAGTAACATTCCTAGTGTTGTCGAACTCCGAGGATAAGGAAGTACTCCTTCAAGCTGAATTCTGGGAAAAATTCTCATGCTAACTACGGGTAAATTTGCTGTTGGCACGCTTATCCTGGGTAATCCTAGTGTACATGCCTGTTCTTAACGGGGTAATATTTCAAAGAAGTACCTAGACCGAAAGCTACATTTTTGTGGGAATCCGATGCCAGGAAATTCTGACCATGCTCTACCAGCGGTTTCCGCTTTCACAACCAAAAGCTGCATGCATTACTGAGATTACCCAGGGTAAACGTGGTGGCGCCCACGTCAACGATGGGTGAAGTTGACGTGTGCCAAAATTCTTACCCTGGGTAATCTCAATGATACATGCCGGTTCTCATTTGGGTAATATTTCAATCAACCTGCGAGTTTTATTTCTGTGGAAATCCCAGGTCAAGAAATTCTGACGATCCTCCACCAGCGGTTCCCGCTTCAATACCAGGGGGCGCATCCACCACTGAGATTACCCAGGTAACCACATTCCCGCGCCCAACATTTCCCGATCGCTAACACAAGCGTCAACTCGTTTACCTTGGATAATCCCAATAATGCATCCAGGCCCAGGAGAAAACGTGACTATTGGGGCAAATCCACAAATTTGAGAACTTGGAGGAATTTTTCAGGTTTTTTTTTCTGGAAATCCTGAGGCTGCATGCATCATTGAGATTACCCAGGGTACACGTCCTAACACCTGACGTTCACCACCTGCAGGGGAACGACCGGGATATTCCAGAAGTTTTTTGGAAAATAAACAGAAATCCACTGGTTATCTTGAGAGTGGACGAGTTATTTAGAGTTTAGCTGGAATGTAACGGAAGGTACACTCAAATGAGCGATCCATCCGGATATTTTCTGGAATTTTCTTGGAAAACAACGCGAAATCACCGGAAATAAAGCGGGTTTCCGGAAAAAAATTCGTGGAAATAAATTCCTGAGTTTGAGTTCCTCATCGCATTCCGCCTGACTCAACCCATTTATATCTGGACATCAGTCCATCAAGCCTTCCAAACAAGGAAGGAACACATTGGCAGCAGCGGTGACGCTAAGGAATTATAGATCTCACTTCTGAACACCAACGCTGTCAACACATCACAGTGGATGTCTGAACCCATGAAGCTGGCTTGGCTGCTGCGACAAGGAACAAACAGGGCAGATATACATGGAATGAGGGAATTTGTGCATTTGCAGACGATACCAATATCCAGAATTCTTACCCCAGCAAGTGGGAATCTCGGAATTTCTGCAATTGCGGAAATGACGTAGTGGAATTGACGTGTACCCCACGATGCGGCGTACTCGTTAGAAGCAATTAGGTGTGAAAGAATGACATCACACGGTGGCCCACGCCGCAGAATATTAGGTAAGGTTCACCGATTAGTGAATATGGAATGAGTAAGCGTGGGATAGGGAGTGAAAATCTGCTCCAGGAAGAAGAAAATGAACGAAGGCAAAGCAAAAAAAAATAAGACTATTCAGCTATAGAACCTGTTCCTCTTAATCGAGTTCTACAGTGATTTTCATGGCTTCCACCCAAAACAGTGGAGGATTTTCCTGGGTAACCTGTGGATCTTTCTGGTAAGCCTGTGGCGGGATTCATAAATGCTCCCGGGAAGGGTCTGGGCTTCTCACTCATCCAGAAAGTGGAATTTTTGCGAATCCTGGCTCAGAAGAATATCTTGAACAGGATTTATTTATCCATTTCTCCTTGGGAAACTCGTCCACTTCAAGAGAACGGGTAAGACCCAGCTAACCCAGGAATGTTCATGAACCCCGTTTCCCAACAAATAGTGGACTCGAGGCCAAGGAACTCGCACAAATGACGTCAGGAACCGAAGTGATCCTTAAAAACGGTGGACTTTTTCCTTGGAGAACACCAGACTAAGGGGCTTGAAGATAGAAAATCCGCTCTCATTGAGCTTACATGGGATCAAGCAGATTTAAAAATCAAGAAAGCAGTGATTTTTAGCTGCTAAACACCAGAGATCGTCCTAAGTCCTTATTACCAAGAAAGCTATCAGAAAAATTGAGGATTAAATGATTCGATAGACTTGCACATGCCGAGCAATCCAGATAATCCGGAAAATTTCCAAGAAAATATTCAATTAGTGGTGATGAGAGAGGGTAGCGAAGGAATTGCTATACCTCGGGAACAGAAGGAAGATAGAAAATGTTTGGGAAATCGAACAAATTCGATGTAAAAGGAGAGGAAGAAGCTGATGACACGTATAAAAAACTTTGCCAGATACTTCCTGGATAACTGTCTGGGAAAATCTACGGAAAAGCCGGGAATTCTTCCCGAGAATTGTTGAAATTTGCTGTATTTCAAGGAACTGCCGTTATTTTACGAACAGCAGTATGGAGATCTTGGCCAACATGGTTTTTCGTTAAACCAGGAAATTTTCCTAGACAAAGTTATCCTGATTATCCAGAAGGCTGGGAGCATCCTGGGTTTCCTCGGAGGAAAAATTTATGAGGTAGCATAGGTTTTTTCCTGGTTTTTTTTTAAGTCAACGACATTTTCAATGAGTTCGGTGGTACACTACAATAGAAAAAGCTAGTTACCACGGTCGTTCGATGATATTTCCACGGAAGGCCTGCAGATTTTTTCCGGAGGAAAAACCACTGCTTGTCGGCAAAAGCACAGCTGTGATGATAAAAGCACATCCCCAAAAGTGGCAAAATTTTTCCAAGTGTTTCAGCAATTTATCCATGTTGAACAATGTCCAATGGTAATTATTTGGCATTCCCGAAACATGTGGAGCTAGCCCTTTCCTGGGAAAAATTCCACGGATGAACCTCCAACTGTGGGAAAATCTTAGAGATACTTCCTAGAATTTCTTGCCGAAGTAAATTCTCTTGTTAGTGGTTCGTTCCCGCTCTGTCAATCATTAATTATTAACTCCCTCGTGAAATTTCCCACCAAATATCACTGAAGAACAGTCCAAACGGATCAATATGCATCTAATGAACAGGAAGTAAAAAAGGTCGCACACGTGCTGAACGCGACATTCCTTGTGTGCCATTGCGAGGACGCGCCGAACGTTTTGCGCAAGCCACGCTGTCTCTGCGCATCCACCCGGCGCACACTATTTCGGCGTTCATTATCTTATTAACTATACGTCACTGAGGTCGCGAACGACACGAACTGGTACGCGCTGCACCCGCGTGAGGTCAGTGGGCCAGCTGGACCCGGCGCGGGGACGCGCGGCGTTCGTGCGTTCGCTTTCGCCGGACGGGCGTTTTTTTCCGGCGCTTGGCACTCGGCCAGCGGACAGTTGGTCCGCGGCCAACGAGGCCATACCGCACCTCGTTTTGAATCCACCACACGCGTCCAGCTACGAGCTCTTAAGGTCACCGTACCAGTTACCGTATGTCACCGAGATGGTAAGAAATCATCGTCGACATTCTGTGTGGAAAAAAATCGCATTGCATTGGGTATCTGATGTCTAAGAGCTGTCAAAGAAGCGTACTGTAATGGGTGGGTTAGCGGGGGAGGGGGTGTGGGCAGTTGGCTAAAAAATCAGAACACGGGTAAAGAACAGAACTTGACGGAGGAAAAGAACATGGAAAGTTAAACAAAAAAAATGGGTAGCGAGAGAAGCTACCAAAGAGGGTATGAAAAACCATGCTGGCCCAAAAGTCAAAGGCTTTCAAAGTGAATTGATTTCTAGACAATTAATAAACTTAACATATTTGTTTTACCTCCTTTCATCAATGTTAACAAATTCTTGACCACCTTTACCGACCCGTCACTTACATTGCCTAGATAAAGATTACCTAGAGCCGTAACCATCATTGAGTCCTAATCACTACCCAGTGTAAACGCGTTAACACCACACAAATTTACCCATAGTAAGCACGGGCATCAAAATTCTTACTCTGGGTAATCTCAATGATGAATCCAGCTCCAACAGTACCGTTTCGTACATTACTCACGAACGTTTATTCACCGCCACCTGTATCCACAATTTGAACAAAAAAAAACCACCAATTAGCCCAACTATCTTGCAGTTCAGCCAAAAACATGCGAATTTGCCCAGAAACGTAGACTATTTATGGATATTTAGAAGTTCAAGTTCACATATAATGGCACCTCGAGAGGATGCCTGATCCCTTTTCGAGAGCACCTCACTGCAGACCAACTGGGAAAACTCATTTTGAGAAAATATCAACTCAAAGCTCTGAACTCACCTCAATGAGCATGGTCGCTTGATAATTTGAAGAGCATGCTACTTCAATAAAATTGTCACGGTCCAGCTTTCTATCCACAGAGCTTTATACATGAAATCCACTATGGAGGCTAGAGATAATGGGCCAAAAAAGGTGGGCAAAAATACGGTAACAAAGAAAATGGCGACTAGAAAATAAATTTTGTGGTAATTTGGAGTATTCTCATATGATTTATGTTCATTACCTCCGAGTGACTAGAAACCCAGACGACCTCCTGAAATATCATCCATCTGTTGGAAATCAGACCCTGAGACAGTGAAGTCGCGAACCGCGGCCGAGCATTTTTTTAAAGTGGAAGTTTTTTGGAAATTCCAGATTTCAGGGGGTAGTGGAAGAAGCCTAGGTATCGAGTGCCTCAAAAACCAACTGACCCAATTGAAAATTGATGTGAGCCGATTGATGTGAGCCGACTTCGTTAGGAATGATGATACCGTGTACGAGGACATGAATCTATGTAGTCATTTTTGGAGAAGAACTGTAGCATCTTTCAGCCTATGCAGCTGAAGTTGGAGAAAAAATAGGAATCTGACATGCTCATAACCTCCAGTATGATGCTGATAATTACTTTTTTACTAACCGTTAGTCTTCATTCGTAGATAACGTCTAGAAAATGCAGTTCCATAGGCCAGCTTCTTGCCGAAAATGACCTGAAATACCACAGAAATACCACATTTTCCTCCGCGATCCGTCACATCTCGATTTCATAGATACTTGAGAAGCTGTGAATTTCAAAAGCGAATGACTCAAGTTTACGGACTAGTTCCACACTGCTATAGACGTGGAAAGAAAAAACAAGGACGTCTAGACAGTTGCGGGTGGTTCTAAGAGGCCCATGGAAAATCAGCGCGAGGAAGTCCAACGAAAACAAGCGCAAAGGATGAGGAGGGAAGTACATAGAATGGAGAGTACTGGGAAGGTATTGTTCCAATTTTATGGACTTGATTGAACCAGTACTTTTTAAGTAATTATTCCAGTAAATCAATCAGGCAAGATCTCTGGATTTCCTCAGATCGACAGCAAACGGTAGGCGGGAATAGGTGCGACATGACGAGAAACTAGACTCTCCCATTAAGAGGCATTTGGACATTTCAGCGTTTGACCTCTTCAGTTACTATCAAGTAAGTCACACATTAATTTGTTCCACTACTTTTCCTCTTTTATTTGTTGGGAAAATAACAGAAAATGCATTTTTATACAACTACCCAGCATTATGTACGAGTTTTCAATATGTATAAAATCCCTGCTTCGTTTTTCGGCCGAGCTTCCCCTCTGAGACCAGCTTCTCCAGCAGTGGAATAGGAGTGAATCGTGTGTCTTCGGGCATCGACTCGCGCCACACTGAAAAAAGGAAGGAGAAATGTTGTAGAAGTTGTCCATAAAAGAGTAAACGATTCCAAAAAAGTCTAACCTGACATCACGTTTGCAATCGTGTCGAGACCCACGTAGTCGCAAAGGGTGAGCGGTCCCATTGGGCATGAGGTACCGTAGCACATCGCTGGAAATGTAAACATCATTCTTAGGACCGAATAAGAATCGAATAACGCGATTAATTTACTTGTAAATTCATAACCTATTCCAAAAAAAGATCGAATGTTGAAGAAAGTGGGGGGGGGGGCCTTAACCCGTTCCTATCATCTTAGATGAATTGGACTCCTCCCTTCTCTTCAAAAATTCGAATTTTCAGCTTATTCAAAATCAAATTTTCGAATTCAAACACATCTAATGCATTATTCAATCCCCACTATAGTATTATTATATATAAACTATATGTTATTATAATATATGGAATAATAAATAAATAAATAAATTTTTTGAGTTGATTCTGCGCGTGGTCTGGGCCTGTCATTGGCTAGTAAAGTTTGCCGACCAATAGTAGGCCACGCCCGCCTCCTTGGCGAGATATTAAAGGGTTGGATTTCTAACTTCTCTTCAAGAATTCAGATTTTAACTTTTTGAAATCGATTTTTCGAATTCCCTGTTATTGGCCGGACCACTTTGCTGTCCAATAGCAGAGCTTGGCCACGCCCTCTTCCTCGGCAAAATACGCTCACATTACTCCAAAATGTTATTAGTTTCGACTACAAGCGAGCTTATCCTTACTTTAAATGCATGAATATAACCTGCTTGGGAATCAGTTCAAAGGATAAAAGACCAATCGTTGTCTTTGAGGAGTCATTTTTTCGCAAATTCTCCATGAAATTAATTATCATGATGCCGGGTTTCATAGGATTTTCCAAATCTATGGAAAAATATCATAGTGAGAAGAAAAATCGTGCGGAAGTCCCAACATTTCATGGAAATGAACCTTTCTACCACTAAGGACACCATACCTGCATCGATGTCCTCTTTGGTGGCGTCTCCTCGCTCAAGCATTCGGATGCTGTCGATGAGGTATGGCACGAGCAGTCGATTCACAATGAAGCCAGGGGTGTCCTTGAATAAATCTCCGCATTAAATACTATGAATTTTCCTTGACGGGCTAGAATTAGGGCATGCAGACGTTTTGAGGGAAAAGGGGCGGTGCCAGTGCTCCATGATTGGCTTGTTCATCAACTAGATGTCTGCGCACAGGGTTTTGCCGTGTATTGGGCCACAATTAGGCCAATTCAAACTATCATGATCGCAGTGAAATTTGGTGGTGGATGAGCCAATCACTGCGTCGTGGCACCGCCCCTTTTCCCACACAACACTTTACACGAGGCAGGGTGACAAACCTTGCACGACACAGGCCGCTTGCCGAGCGATTTGCAGAAATCCATCAGTCTCGTGTGGGTTTCCTCGGAGGTATCCGGGGAGCTGACCACCTCTACCAGTTTCATTACTGGTACGGGGTTGAAGAAGTGGAGTCCTGCGAATCGGGAGTGGTCTCGAATCGCGGGGAGCAGGTCGATTAGACGGATCGATGAGGTGTTGGTGATCAGGAGGGCGTGTCTGCGTAGTAAAAAACGGTAAAAAATATGGGAGTGAAAGGGAGTGTCACGACTATTCCAGAAATAGGTTAAAAATCCAGGATTTTTTTCGCTGATGCTAGGAAGCTAATTTGAAAACATACTTTAGGTTACATAGGAGCTTCCATGTATGGATAACAAGAAGAAACCTGCATTTTCGCCGCATTTGCCCCAAAGTCCTCAAGAATGCCCACCAAAACTCACCGTGGGCAATGCTCCTGGGCTTCAACGAAGACCTCATCCTTCACTTCTTTCTTCTCGACGACGGCTTCAATCACATAGTCGGCTTCAGTAACTGCACCGCGAATGTCAGAGCACAGCTGTAGTTGACTCATTTGGGCATCCACAGCTTTGGAGATGTTGTCGGTGTCCTAGGATTGGTAACTTTTGGGGTAGGGAATTTAAAGGATTTGGCCAAATTCTTCAAGGATTTAAGGATCAAGGAAGGCCACTGGAAGTTAGTATCCTATGGATTGTTCTTACCGAATCCGCGATGACATCTCCTCGCTTTTTGGTCGCCGTCTTCGCTAAGCCTTTGCGCAGCTGATCCCTGGCCTTGGAGCGCTTCTCCTCACTTCTGCCGTAGAGGTTCACTCTGTAGCCGGAGGCGAGGCACACCTGGAATATGAAGGGGGAAAATATTCAGGAAAAAAAAGAATAAGAAGGTAGGGGATGAAGTTGGGTTCGCAATTTTTCTCACAATCACTGAAAGAAAATGAAACAAACTAGAACAAAAAGAAAAAAGAAGAAAAGAGATGGGCAAAAATTAATCAGAATTACAAGATTTAGGCAAGTTTTTCGCGCTATTTTAAGCATTTACCAGATAAATAAATAAGTAATCAAAATAGTTCGTAGTCATATAATAATTAACATGCCTATTATATATAATTTTTACTTGTTCGATCTCCTCTATTACCTTTGGAGGCTGGAAAAGTAGGCGGTTTTAATGGCAATTTCTTGGAAAAATTAACCTGCGCGATGCCGGTGCCCATAAGGCCGCATCCGATGATGGCCACCGTGCTTCCCTTGGTCTCCGGCTCGGCTGAGACCATGACGTAACAAGGGTCTGGAGGGTCCAGCGGTGATTATATAGGTGCCGACGGGGGAACAGCGTTCACGTGAAGACGTCGCGTTTCAGCAACACGATGTCTTCTTATCAAAACGTATGAGTGAGAGTGAATCTGGCGACACGATCGCACCATATGTGGTGATGCACAAGGGCATATAAACAGCCCTGCAGAATCACCCATGGATTGATAGCGCTGAGGTGAAGCGGATCCGGTGAGAAGTTCAAGATTGCAATGGTCTTTGGTGACTCCATTGGGTGAACTCCAGTAAAGGAAGATTCTATATATTTCTATATTTATTACACGAGTGAGCTCGTGTCTGGGAAAGAACACTATCACTGCCTTAGACAAGCAATGTAAAACGCATAAATATGCCTTTAATTACAAATCAAACGGTTAAAACAACGAACAGTCTACAAGAGGAAAGAAAGCAATATCGTTACCAATCGGGATGTCATCGGTCTAAGAATTTATCTATCATGCGCTTAAAAGTATCGATGTTTACGAGAACTGACTACTTTTTACTGAATTTTATGTAGTCTGAGCCCGTCCTGTAACTGAAAAAGGAAAGCCTTCGATTGGTCTCCGCTTTTTGGGACAATGCAACGGGTTAAGCTACCCCTCGTGATAGAAGATTTCCTAGCACAGAATTCCTCCGGCCTGAGGCCACATTTACCCGTCATAATCTTGTGATACATGATCAAGTCGAATCTTCTTCTTCGATGGGCGAGGGCATTCACAATCCTTTCCTTATATGAGGGAATGCTATAACATATGAAATCCGTGGTGCTGATCATTGATTTCTTCGTGAGACTTGACTGAACTCATTCCAGTTCTGCAATCAGCTTCTTTTTTTGGGACTGAATATTATTCTGTGAGAAATCGATGAATTCTTGCACAGATTAACTTTCAATTCTTCAACAGATTAAATATATGTATGGTTGTGGACTGAATGCATACACCCCTTCATAGCATTATTCTACCTTGGGAGGGCACTGGACCACCTAGAACTAGACCTTCCTACAAGGGTGTTTTGAGGCGCCTTAACCACCAGCCGGACTCATGGGACAAGATAGTGACGCTAACTTGGAAAATCAAGATATTGTAAACTTGGCTGTACTGGTAAATGGAAACTGACAGTGTGTGCACATCAGGATTTTTCCTTACCGAAACGCAGAGCCCTCGCCTCGCCCATGTAGCTGGCAACACAGAAATGGCACCTCATACATTTCATACATTTATTTGCCGGTCGATATTTTACAATATGTGGCACCTCAGTAAATAAAACCATCCTTTTTTCGTCATGGCTCTCGCTGTGCACTGCCAGTTACATGTTTCGAGTAGTCTTTGAAAATCATCACGCCATCGGGTTTTCGGTCGACCCACCTATCGCTTCGATGTCGGGCGCGAGTCCGTGAGCTTCCGAGACCATTTCACATCCGCTGATCTGGCGAACTTCCATCTTTAATTTGGTCTTTATCAAATCTCTACATCGCAACGGCACGATTCACGTCGAGCTTTGTTTGCGGAGAGTTCAGCAGTTCGCCAGTATCCCCATTCGTCAGTCTTGTCCACTTTGATGTTATGTGCTCAGCTCTTTCTTAGACCAGCTTCATACCGGCCAGTCATCTCTTCTCGAAGTCTTCATTGAAATCAACCATGTTTCACACATGTTCTTCTCACAGGTGACATCACCAGGATTTATGTTCATCGAACAAGCTCCAAACCAGCTAAGAGCACTGAAAGTTAGACTTGGCTAACGATAAACATACGGAAATATATTCAGCCTGCTGAATGAGTGGGCATACGACCCTAGCAAGCCGACGGCCTGTTGTGTCGGAGTCTTCTGTCCACACGCGTGGTATTTCTTGAAGGCCGAAATACGATTGGCCGACCGCTCATGGTGGCAGCATAGTGAAGACTGAAAAAAACTTCTTTCATCCATGGACCCACGTCCTTCCAGCTGTGCTGGCTATCACGTCTTCGATCGTAGTAACTACGTGTAACCATGTGTCCGTTCTTTCGTCCAGAAGTCGTATTCCAACCATGAGGCGACCATATTCCATCGGTCTATGTGCCAAGGCAAGTTTATGTTCTGCGGCTTTTGTAAGTACCCATGTTTCGGCTCCGTACTCTCTAACCAAGACCTACTAGTTGAATGATTTGCGCTTCCACTTCGGCTCTACCGTTCCAGAGGAAAGGATTTTTTCGTAGCGTTGGAAATAGATTCATTCGGCTTGAATATGACGTGTGGTTTCTCCGTAGTGACTCCGGTCGACTAAAATCCTCTGCCCAAGCTATACAAAGGATTCTGTTTCTGGGTCGAGTGTCTCCAAAGGTGATTATAATCGGTATCTTCGTCTTGGGACTGCTAATCTTGAAGTCACAGCCAAACGAGTGTTTGGCGAAATCAGTTATCATTGCTCGTAATTTTGCGTTGATTTGGCGATCAGAACAACATCATCCGCGAAGCGTAGCTTTGTTGGCTGATTCACCTTGATAGATGCTCCACAATTACCCCACCTCATTTTCCGGGATCATTAGCTATAAATCGTCTTTTACTCGAGTTCCAGACAAACCTAACATAGTAGATGTGGCAACATCTTTATTATATACATATGTACAAATCGATAATCTCTAGCAATACTCCCATAAAAAAGAAAAACAAATCATACTCATGACAGTGAGCGATATAAGGCAATTGCTGTTCAGCGTATTCGGAATGATTTCTCGAGATACAGAGAATGAACTAAAGAACAGTAGCGAAGCTACTTCAGATACAGGGGAAAGAAGAGTAGCAGCGGCAGTGAGGACATAAGGCAACTAGCGGATTACTCTCAGATGTAATAAGCAAGCTGCATATTTGACAGTACGAAGAGATAAACAAACAGTTTGCTCATAAGTGATCAACAGGAGGTAAGTATGGGATCGTTTAAGAGCATGAAAAGTGATGCCTAACCATAGGGAAGCATGCGGACCGCTTCCATTTACTACTGCTCCTTACGCATCACGTGCCGTTCGCACATCGGGTAGCATGACTAATCAGCGGAGAAATAAGAAAATCGTACTGGAACCTATAAACTCTATTCAGATAAGAGCTAAGCCATTCATCGAAACTAAATACAATGTATTCAAAGGTCTAAACTATGTTACACGTAGTAGCCAAACTAGGGATCTTTAGTTGAGCACCTTCAGTATGATTGGGACATTGGAGAAACCTGAGAATCTTACAGAGAAGTCGTTCTCCAAGCAAATTAAGCGCATTCCTAGTGGATCTCATGATTTTCCTCGAAGTCTTCGGGATGTTCATGATCATCATCAAAAACGCCAAACATGGGTCGTGGGGCTGGAAGTGCAGGTGAAGGCTAAAATTAATTCTTTGCAGTGAATCCGGGAACAGTACATGACATCCAGATTGAAATGAATGAAATGAAGAAGTGAATGAACGGATGGATAGATGAATGAACGAAATTCTCTGAATGCCTACACCTACATTCATGTATCGTCTGACAGTAGCCCGAAGACGTCTTCCAACCAGTGGATTCGGCTCAAACATGCTTACATACTGAAGCCGATGCACCAGTAAGTTTTGTATGGCTTTCTGAAAAGAAAATCAACCTAGAATAAACGAATCAAACGCCGAAAAATTGACAAATACAGCCGAATCATTTCTGAGCGAGAAAAGCAGGGAGAATACATTATCAGACAGCCGCTATGCGTTGAAATCCCTCTGATGGTAGAAACTCTAGTGACGATTCAGATCAAAGATAACAAAAAATATACAAAAAAGAGGGTGAAAAAAGCTGAAAAAAAAAACTAACTATTTGACTGGCTGGTATAGGTAAAGTCAATAAAGCATCCGGAGCAATTTCCACCAAATTGGCAACCGCGCGTACAGCCCAGTCACGCAACGACATCACTGGAATTTTTGAAATTAATACATCTTCCTCCGAATAGTACTAAGTTATTGTGAGCAAAAGGTGGCCATCATCAAAAACCAAGAATAAAACTTACAAGGGAAAGTGATGAGAACGCAGACTCGGCTTATCACGTTTATATTCTCACGCTTAGGGAAATAAACCTGAAAAAGCACTTCAATGAGTGTACAATAGCTCCTTCAGAAATTTCTCAAAAGAATACTAGTGCTTATAGCGAGCTCTCCAATACTTCTTGGAAACAAAATGTAAACTCAGTAATAAAAAAAAAATGAGCAAGTGAGAACATTAAAAACGGAGGAAAGCCCGGACTTCACTTCTGTTTTATCCCTCCCATACCCAAACAGACAACCACAATTTCCTGCTGCCCTTCCTTCTCTTTCCCCTTTTTTTCCCAGACAGCAATAAAGGGCTGACACACGTCAATCTCAACAAACTAGTCACCAAATCGATACCACCACCATTTGTGGAGGGAAACCGGATTAAAGAGAAAACAGCAGAATGTTCAAGCACAAAAAACCATGACACCTCACCGATATTCTGCCAGGTTGTCCTATAAGAAGATCACCGACTCCAGACTCGCGAAATATCCATGGATGTCCTTCGTAAGTGTTGATATCGAGATACTGGGATTTCTTCAGCTGACCATAGCGAATCCCTCGTCCCTAGAACTTGATGATTAAGACGGCAATAGAGTAAAACATTAAGGTGGAAGGAAAGATCGGAGATGAAGCAAGAAAAAACAGAGGTGAGAGGAAAAAATGTCAGAATGGTCCTGACCAAAATTGAAACGAAGTTTTAGTGTGTTTCACCGAGGAACATACAGTAGGCGTCAGTGGCGGTGACCCGTCTGCGGCCTCGAACAGAACGCGGCGCGACCGCGCCGCTCACGCTAGAATGGTCGCTGCAGTGGCTTATCTGGGTTTTCTTGATAGTTGTTCATCATATTTGATGATAACTAGTAACAAAACTAACTGACTATCAAGAAAACCCCTTAATTTGATGCCCCGGAGAGGATTCTCGCTCGAGCGGCGCGGTCGCGCCGCGTTCTGTTCGAGGCCGCAAACGGGTCACCATTGACGCCCACTGTAGTTGTGAAAATTCTAGGGAAAGAAAAAGCGAGGGAAATAGTGTAAAATTCGGAGAGGTAGGTGAGAAGTGGAGATCACAGGCGCAAATACTCAACTGTCGTCGTTTTTGAAACGAACTATAAAACATGTTACATGTTACGTTTGTGACTAAAATAGGTGGTTCGAAAACCTATTGATTCGCTTTTCTTTTCAGTTTCGTCAAACTCCTAAGCGAAGAAAAGAAAACCTGAAGTAGAGGAGATGGCCATCCTGCTATTGAGAGGATTTCCCAATATAGACGATTTTTTATATATGTTTTACTGTCCCTTTTACATAAGATTATTGTGTTTCATGATTTGATAAACAAAATAATACATATAATTCTAAAAAAAACCATAAACAACCAAAAACCCAAAAAAAGTACAGTCCTTCTTAAAAAGATGGACTGATTTCGCGACTGCAAAATTGCGGCGGGACCTGGACGAGAGATCTGGAAAGAGCATGCTCCAAGTGAGAGGGTCGAGTAGGTTCCGCAACGATTCTGCAGCCGTGACGCTATGAAACCGCACGCGCAATCCGTCTTTTTTTACAAGGGCTATGTTATGTATGTTAAACCAGAACCAAATTAATCGACTGAAATCAACAACGCACCTCTTCATTTATCCAAATCACATCCACATCGGTACCCGTAAGATTGAAAAAGCGTACATAAACCTGAAAAGATTAGATTTACTTACGATAGAGTAGGTTTCTAATAAAGCAGCAGTTTTCCAGAGGAGAATAAAACTGTACCGCCACAGTTCCTACACCAGAACGAATGTTTCGAATGCCTAAACCAGCAGCATTGATATTCTGTCTTACCGCTGCTTGCACTGCGCCATCCATTTAATTTGAAGCGAAACGCCTGAAATTCCACTTGTTTACATGATTTCTTCAGAAAATTGACCAACTTAGTAAGAGCTGAATGTTTCTGCTCAGAAATAGAGCAGAATCATGAGAGGCAGAAAAGAAATGACCGAAGAGAAGAGGTGGAAACATGCTGACTTCTAGACGCATCGATCAATGCTGAACATTTGGGTTACTCCAGTAACTCGTTCCATATGCGAATGCGCGCTGCAGTAAACGTTGTTTGACGATCAATAAACTACAAAATGAAAACAACAACATGCGCTGTAAGTTTGACTCGCTTCTTATGACAAAATTTGCGCTCTGCCAGGTTCAAATTTGTTCAGCAAATGATACCACACAAGGGACATGATTTAGTTCTTTCAATAGTCGATTCTCGTACCTCAAATCTTGGAGGATTAACCAGTGCTAAAGTTTAGAGGAGAAGAATTAACAAGAAAAGGTCAAATTTTCAGTTTTGTCGCGATACCGCTTGGAAAAAAATAGAATCACCGTCAACATCCAACTTTTGTAAACGAGCTATAGCTATGAGAAGAACCAGAACACGTTTCTAAGTCGGTAGAAACATTGAATGAGCAACTACTAACAAAGCGCTGGCAGCAACAAATTGCCGAGAACGGGAGCAGTTGAATTTCGGATACTGTAGTCGCTGATTTGTGTCGCCGACAAATTTACGCGCAAAACTGATTGGCAGCATTTCTCAGATAAATTTTTTGTTTTTTCTTCATTAACTACTGGAGCCTTTATCACTCTCACCTGCTTGTCCTACCGCTCAAATTTCAAGTGGAGAACTGTTTAATCGTTAAAATTCATTGCAGGAGAACTGGTATTCATACCATTGCCCGCGCATTTGGCCTCATAAAACTTTGGAAAGTTGTTTTCCGATATTAGTCAGAAACTGCATCTCGAGACCTTCTTGATTCTCAAAGTCTTCTCACCTGATTACTTCTTTCTGACCTTTTACTGCTTCAGCAATACATTGAAAGTCGAAAGGTCTGTAGATAAGACGAAGTAATGACTCAGCGGTTTCACTAAATGATGAAACCCTTTCAAATTGTATTCTGCAGGGAGAGGAGCGTGATCTGCTTTAGAAAAACTCTAGATACGGAAAATATATAGAATATACACTCCTATCTTTTGGTTCCTTGTTGCCGATAAAAAGGAAACGGAATTTTCCCGGAATTTATGTGGAAACCACAAAATTTACCTGCAATTTAAGCAAGATCCGCTAACGGTGTTGAAACTACGCGATTCACACGAAGTCCAACAAGAACCTACTCACCGGTGTAACTTCGCGAATTGCGCGATTTTCCCGGACATCCTTGGAAATCCACGCGAAATCCACCGATGTTCAATCAGCGCAGGCACTTTGTATTGTCCACCATCTCTCAGCAATGGATCTGTGACGAAAATGATGTAATAAGTTGAAAAATGACGTCACCGGTTGTACCCGCCCCTTTCGTCGCCATGAGACCCGCGTACATTTCTGATGACCTCGACTTGCTGTTGAATCACGGTTGTGCAATATTTCCGGGATCTGAGGCAAATCCTTTCATATAGCCTGATGTTTTTTTGAACTTCCGCTCATTTATTCCTGTTATCCCCATGTTTTGAACATACTTTCGCGATTTTAACATGTGTTTGTTGCAACGTCTTTATAGTTCAGCATCATACTTTAGTTTTTTCGGTGCTGTTGTACTTCAGCGGCCCCTCTGTCGAGTCCAGGCTCGAAAGCATAAGTTTCTCTGAAAACTTACACAAAGTTATTCGGGGAGGTGGGGGACACTATTTCACATCCTGGCCTCCAAAATTTCCAGAATTTTTTTTTCGCCCCAACTCTGCTTGGAGGGGTTATTTGAGTTCGAGTTTGGGGTTGGTACTGGGGCCGCTGAACTACAAAAGTACCCTTGTTCTTTTCATATTTCATACACTTGAAGCAGAGCTAGTGAAATTTACTTTCTACGCTTTTCTCGTTGAAGATACCTCATATTTCACATAATGGGCAGGATAACAAGCATACCATAGTGTTGATAATTCGTGAACCTTTCCGCACTCTTTATTACTTTGAGTTAATATTTATGAGTTCCAAAAAAAACTGTGTTCAAAAGGTTCTGGAGTCCTTTTCAATTTGAGCTTCATTGTTTTTTCTTCGTTTATTACATTTCACTGCTGTTTTTTTTTAAGAATCCGCCAAATGAATCGTAATAAATTCGTAGATTTCATAGCAGTATTGCGATCACACATTTGATGGACACGGTATGGATGCTCTTTTTTGTATTACACATTTCCAGACACTTCAGGAAATGCTGACTTGTTCCTTGTTCAATCACAAGTGTTCAAACAAATAACACCATCAGTTTTGATGAACCTTCTGATTGAGCATGAATCTAGTCTTATCTTGTTCGTTTTCCTGTTTTTTTTTTTTCGAGGGTTCGGCTCAATTCATGGAAATTCACCCTCTCACCGTCTTCGTTTTGTTGAACATACCGTCGAACACCATTCTTTTTGGAGCCATTTCTATTCTTCTCGTCTCCTAGCGTTACTGTGCTTTTTAAAACTCTGGGAAACTCTGATTTTGATTAACTTATCATGGTTACATCTCCAGAAACCAGTTTTTTAGATGGATCGAATATCAGAGACAAAACTGGATCAAGAGAAACTAGTAGCTACAGCTGATGTCTCCAATGAGAAATCGTCGCCAGAGCACGCGAATATGAATGGGCGAGCTGTTAAGACTAAGCAAACAGCAGAGGGACTGGCTGGGCTATACGGTACGTCCTTTTTTAGTGGTCCTTCGAGTTTTTTCTTGTTTCTTTGCTGTTCGCCATTAACACTGACCCTGGGCACATTTTTGAACTAACCTAATTTCCTCTAAAGTTAATTTAAAGGTGTTAATTAACTGTTCAAAGAGTTTATTCTTCACAACGTTTTTTTTTGCTTGCCGTTGATTTTGTCGGTGTTCTTCCATTATTTTATTGCTGAAAAAATCTGATCCTTATCGCTGAAGAGAGTGAAAATCAGTGCAGGCGCTTACACATCTCTATCCTTGTGAATTGGAAGCTATATTTGGGTTAGATTTATTCCTACTACAATAGTACACCGTCTTCACAGGTTTTGCCAACTTTTTGCCAGTTCTTTCTTATGTTTCTTCAATTTAATTGTTTTTGAAGGGAGCATATTTACCTCTGTATCACTTCTTCACTATCAGTCTAGTGCTTCCGTCCTTCGTTGTTGTTTCAATGTCTTAATTTTTTTCGTCAAATTTCTTTGAAGATTACTCAGGGCTATCCATCATTGAGATTACCCGTGATTATTCAGATTACCCAATATTGAGATTACCCGTGGTAAACGTGTTGACGCCGCTGTTAACGGTGGAGGCATTTGTGTGGCGTTAGCACGTTTACCCTGGGTAATCTCCGTGATGCGTGCGGCCCCGTTCATTCTGTTTTTGCTGGTTTTTAGACTCCGATGAGGATGACGCCAATGCCAAAGACGGCGGACTCGATGCGTTATTTCTGGTCAGAAATAAGCCCGAAGAGGTATGTATTCCTAAAACTGACATTTTCTGGAGCGCAATACCTCTTTGCAGTTAAGGTCATAGGTGGAATACCCTGAGTATCGTGCTCACCCAACCTTCACTTTTAGCCGAGCCAGGGAGGGAACCTTCACCTTGGGGGGTGGGGGAGGGAGGGAGGAGGCGAAGCCACCTCTCCTATACTCCACAGATGTGAGGAACACAATGTAATCCTGGATCGCTGATAGAAAACTGACCAAAAATTTTCTCGTGGAAATCAAAGATTTCTCGGACTTTCCGCCCAACATTTCTCAGGACGCAGTAGAGCTGAGCCGAAGCTCGGTTGAAGTAGGATGGAGGGGACCCAGTAGTATGTAAATATACGCGAAATTGGTAGTGGATTCTGAAAAGAAGCAGAGAAATGAAGTTTAAAATTTTTCATTTTTTCCGATATTTGGGACGAATTTTCAGGAAGACAAGGGCGCGCTCCACGGATCTGTGATGTGCCTGGTAATCATCAATGACAGATTAGATAGAAAATGAGTGACGATTTGGGGCAGGTCCCTCACGGGTTTGGCTGTTGACCGTGGAAAATCCGGAAAAATAGGTGCATGTCGGAGTTGGGTCCGCGTTGCGGCCCGCTACGCGCCAGGTATTGACCGCTCGTCAAAGGCGCAGTTGCCTGGAAGGAGAGGAGGGTTTTCTCTATCGAACCGTATACAACACTCCTATATTCGGTCGCTCCTTCATCCCGCCATTTTTTCCAAACATCCTGAACTTTCAACTTTTAATCGCTTTTTTCAGGCTTGGTT
>JARK01001722.1:45739-66670 GCA_000688135.1 Ancylostoma ceylanicum | reverse complement strand
CCCCCCCCCCCCGGTCGACGTTCACGATTTGGTGGGCAACCTTCACTTTTAGACCTCGGATTACCACGTCCAACCTTCACTTTCGAAGACCCAGTGCTCACCACTATTCCACCTATGGTTAAGGTAATGTTTTTAGATTGAGCAGTATATAATTCATCTTCGGAAAATGCTCCTGGAGGGTGAAGGCGAGACGGTCATTGAAATCGGTGTCCCAATAGAGCTTGGTGGGAAAGGTCAGTTTGTTTTGCTTCGTTATACCGCGGGATCATGTTATTGACTATTATTTATGTTTTTTTCCTTGTTGGTGTTACTACGGGTTACCATTACCATGTTGCCGTATTTATAGCATCTGGCATTCCAACAAAGGATCTCGAGATTGCAGTTGCTAACCACGTGAAAGCCCTTGCAAGTATTCCAGCCGTTGGTATGTTCGCTTTCCGTTCCATCGTACCAGATTCTCTTTCATTACATGATTTCCTTTGTTTCTTCCCTATACTTGTATCATATCCATGTTTCCTTTGTCTGTTTTTATTTAAAGTTCCATGCTCGCAAAGTAAATCTGTTTAGGTACTAAGATAGAGACGAGAACGAATGGTGGCAAGTCCACTGAAGTATGGCTGGTTAGAGACCCTCCCAAAGGAGAAGATTTCATAGAGGTTGGAACAATATCTATTTAGAGCCACCCTGCGCAGTTTGTTTGTTTCATCTTTGTAAACCAGTAATGCGATGAAGTAATCGGGGTGGTTTTTATAGGTGCGAGTTGCCGTAGTGGGCAACGTAGACGCAGGAAAATCTACCTTGCTTGGAGTACTCACTCATAGTGCCCTTGATGATGGAAGAGGGTTGGCGCGAACCAAGTTATTCAGGTGAGTATGCTCAATTTGTTTATATTTTACTTTTAATTCCAGTAGAGGCGTAAATCGTTTTTTTTTTCTGCTTTTTACTGCTATTCCGCTGCAAAGGTCATTTAGGAAGTTTTTTTTTTGAGCACAAAGAGACATTTTATTCAAGGCACAAACACGAATTCGAATCTGGACGAACATCGTCTGTAGGTAACGATATTCTTGGATTTGATGTCCATGGCGAAGTGGTTAACAAACCGGATCCACACAACAATAACCTCGACTGGGTGCAGATTAGCAGAGACTGCAGCAAGGTACGAAGTGTTCACTTATCTTATTTTTGTATCTGAGTAGATTTTTTGCCCGTTTTTCTGGAGTTTTCCTGGGGTAACTAGGCGCTATAGTTGGGATCGGTATGCATTGCTGCGTATCATTTCCCTTGCTTTTCAGTTGATAACCTTCATCGACTTAGCAGGCCACGAGAAGTATCTGAAAACTACGATATTTGGAATGACTGGACATATGCCTGATTACACCATGCTCATGGCTAGTTTTTTTTCATATTGCTTTCTTTTATCACGTTGGTATCCATAACTATTCCAGCGGCTCCATGGCCTTTTATTTAGGTCGGTGCAAATATGGGTATTATCGGAACAACAAAAGAGCATTTGTCACTGGCTCTCTCACTATCTGTACCGGTTTTCATAGTGGTGAGTACCTTCTACCAATAATTAGTATTTTTCTCTCAAATCGCTCCTCTGGGGTGAATGTTAGACACCTTCTTTTCACTACATTTCTGTAAAATTTTGAGTTGCTCTATTAATTCCAATAATAAGCATTCTTTGTTTGTTTTAAAATCTAGATTGTTTGGTAGATCTTTTATAGGATGTATAGCGATTTCTCGTTCAGGTCACGAAAATTGACATGTGCCCACCTCAAATTCTCGAAGAAACCATGAAAAATATTGGACGACTAGTCAAAAGTGAAGATTTTTTGTCTGCTTATCCTTTTTCCCGCATGCAAAGGCGTTGTTCAGGTGCCGGTGCTCGAAAACTCCCTGTAATGGTACGAAATACGAACGACGTCATCCATGCAGCTGTGAATTTTCCAAGTAAACGGTAACCTATTGTGCTTTGTTTTAGATTTTTTTCCAAAAATCAGTTACCTATGAGTCCTACGCTTTTTCTTTATTGGTTCCTGTTGCAGTTGTTTTTGACATTTGATTTTTTTAGAGTATGTCCCATCTTCCAAGTGTCCAATGTGGAAGGTACAAACCTTGATCTTCTGAGACAGTTCTTAAATATCGTTCCACTGAGGCGGACACTATGTGAAAATGACCCTGCTCATTTCCAGGTGAGATTTTGTGATTAGGTTATTTTTTACTGTTATATCGTTCCACAGTTCCTGAGACAATCGAAGAAGCTCCTTCAGTTCTTTACTAGCTCAGTCAAGTGGTTCTTTACAGATTGATGATGTGTACTGGGTGGAAGGCGTTGGTACAGTTGTGTCGGGTACAGTACTGTCAGGAACCATCAAAGTCAACGACACTTTGTTACTTGGCCCTAATTCCGTGGGAGAATTCGTTCCTCTGCCAGTAAAATCTATCCATAGAAAGCGGATGCCGGTATCAAGCGTTCGCTGTGGACAGACGGCTTCCTTTGCCTTGAGGTCAGCTTTGTGGCACTCCTTGTTAAATTAGTGCATCTAGCATGCTTTTCAGTAGTCTACTTGATGTGAAATAGCTTGCTTGTTCTGGCATAAAATTGTCTTTTAATTTTTGATCTGATTTTCCTGTATTTATTTGTGTGCTTCTGCCTATTGAGATGAATTTTATACCAATAATGATTTGTTCAGGAAAATCACGAAACGTGAAGTCAGGAAAGGAATGGTTATGTTGGATCCACGGATGAATCCAGTGTCGAGCATGATGTTTGAGGCAGAAGTAAGTTGTTTTTCCTTAGCGTGAACTTGTTTTTAACCTAATTAATCTTACTGCATACTTCATACCTAGCACAAATACTAAGTCATAACTAAGTACTGCTCTGTATACAATAGCGTTTGAAAAAATCCTTATTTGAATGAGCAGATGGACCGGAAATGACTCTCATTGTCATACCTTTGTGGTGGTTTTCGAGTGAAAAGTAAAAGAGACTGGAAAATTGTGCCTGCATCGAACAAATCCATGTCCTGATCTTCATCGTAGCGATGCAGCTAACAATCTTCCTATACTTTTTCACAATAATCGCTGAACGTCTAGACGAAAAAAGTCTTTGTTAACGTGTTCTCATTTTCTTTCTCCAAAACACTCCTGCTTTCAGATATTGATATTGCATCACCCTACCACTATAAAACCAAACTATCAGGCAATGCTTCATATCGGATCTATACGGCAGACGGCAACACTTGTCAGCATGACTAAGGTTAGATCAATTCGTTTGACTTATAACCTTGTAATGTGGGCTTGTAAGTTTTTTTTTAAACGTATTGTTCCGTGGCTCCAAGAAATGCTTCTGAAACGCTACATTTTATATTGTTTCCACACCGTATTCGTTTTTATGCGCATAATTCGTCTCTGAGTTTTGTAACACTTAAGTCAGATTAATAGTTCCTTCAAACTGAAGGCAGCGGAATCCTAAAAAGGTTATTTTGGGCACCATCACCTACTCCTACCTCGTTTGCTTCGTAGAGTTTACTAGGTCTGGGTTTTCCTCATTTGGTGGTAGGAGTTTATTTTTCATGTGGAGAAACACGGAAACGAACAGACATATGCTGCTTTAATAACGCCTCTTCCTGAAGACTTGTTATCCGCAGTGGTATCTTGAAGAGTGATTATTTTTGTACTCATTACTACTCGTTTCAAATTATAGTGCTTTATTTTAAGGAAGTGCTGCGGACTGGAGATCGTGATCGTGTGATGTTCAGGTTCATTCGTTTGCCTGAGTACATACGGCCAGGTAACCGCTGTAAACTATGTATATTGATAGTTCAAACCGTTAGTCTTCTTATAACGATGTATTTTTAGGAACCAGAATGGTATTCCGCGAAGGAAGAACGAAAGCAGTGGGAACAGTGGTGAATGTCATTCCACAGGCGACGCTGGCACAACAGAGAGCCAAGCTGAAGGACAAAACAAACAGAACATGTGAGTTTGTGGCTTCATGCTTTTCTATGTTTACTTGTATTAGACTTCACTCGTGGTTAAAAAATGCTTCTGCAATCTATGTCATTGGCCACTGCAAGCGAATTTGAGTCACCGTTATGTTCCCTTTTTTTCTGGTAGTGCTCTTGAATATTATGAGCAAAAATGAATTTTTTGTGGCTTTGGCTGCGATTTAGTAATTAAGATGACAAGGGTTAACTCAATAGTGTGCCATGCGTCGTTGCGCCTCGATTCGTCTTTTTCTTCCGAGGTTTCCTAAATTAGTTGTTTCAGTTGTCAAACGCGGTGGTCCGAAGCCTCCAAATGGAAAGCCGAAGGTTGAAGTAAAGGAGTGACGTCGTCGCCTGTTACAGCCCGTTTTTCTAGTGATTAGAACCTGGGAAAAATATTTTGGAAAGTCGTGTTCTCTGGTTGGTTAGTTGGAATCCTTGTCATTTTTGGATGCTCTTGTACCAGATTTTGTTTCTATATTGAGTCATATTGTGAGGTAGATCTCCGTAGGAATCAGTGGCGGTCAAAGAATGGGGTGGGAAGGCGAAGATTCTTCTTTCTTCTTCTTCTTCTTCTTTAGCGTTAGTCCCGTTTGGTGGCGGGGTCCGCTTTCCTGATCTTTTGACGCCATTTTGCTCTATCGTGCGCCTGGTCTGGATGGACGCCCACATGCTTCAGGTCGGCGTGCAGTGTGTCAAGCCAGCGTTGCTTCGGTCGCCCTTTTGGTCGTTTTCCTGGTACTTCGAGATCAAGGCCTACTTTGCAGATGGTGTCTTCGTTGGCACGCAGAACGTGGCCGTACCATCTAAGGCGAGTCTCACGAAGTTTGTCGGCAATTGGGGCGATACCGAACCGCTCACGGATCTTCTCGTTGCGGATGCGGTCTGCACGTGTGACACCCGCCGCCCATCGTAACATCTTCGTCTCCATCACACTTAGTCGGCGTTCTACTTCCTTGGTGGATGGCCAGCATTCTGCACCATACAGTGCCACGGATCGAACGACTGCTCGATACACCTTTGACTTGAACCGATCCGGGATATTTTTGTCGCACAACACTCCAGTCATTGAACGCCATTTCAACCACGTAGCATTGACGCGAGCGACGACTTCGTGGGCTAGATTGCCATCAGCTGAGAGTGTCGAGCCGAGGTACTTGAAGTAGTCGGTTCTACGAAGATCGTTACCATCGACGTGAATGGTGGAAAGCTCGTCAGGGTTGGTCGTCATATACTCGGTCTTCTTGACGTTTAACCGAAGGCCGAACCGGGCTAGACGTTCGCTCCAAGCCTGCGTCTGCCGCTGAAGGTCCTCTTTTTGTTCTGATGCCAGCATGACGTCATCTGCGTATAGCAGAGTCCATGGTGCCGGCCTCTGCAGGTCTCTCGTTATAGCGTCCATGACAAGGATGAAGAGGAGCGGTGAGAGGGCTGACCCTTGATGCACGCCCACGGAGATTGGGAATTCTGCCGACGTACCCGCGGCCGCTTGGACTCGACTCCTTGGGTCGGCATAGAGGATCCTGACCCATTCGATGAGCTCCTCAGGGACTCCGTGCCAACGCAGTGCGTACCAGATGGCTTCGTGTGGAACGCGGTCGAAGGCCTTCTCCAGATCGAGGAAGGCTAGGTGCAGTGGCTTCTGTTTCTCGCGATGCTTTTCGATCAACAGGCGTGCCGCATGAATTGCATCCGTCGTCCCGCAGTTGGCTACGAAACCACACTGGTTCGTCGAAACTCGGATGATGTCGCGGATTCGGCGGTCGATAATGCGTTCGAATATCTTCATGCTGTGTGACAGCAGACGTATCGGCCGATAGTTCGCACAATCTGCGGGGTTGCCTTTCCTCTTCCAGATCGGAATTGTGGTGCTCCTCTGCCAATCCACAGGAGTCTTTTTCTCTTCGACGACCTTGTTGAAGAACGCCGTCAGCCACTCAGCAGAGTTCCAATGCCTTGACTTCCATAGCTCCGCTGCTACATCATCAGGACCCGTCGCTTTACCTGGTTTCATGCGCTTCAGCGCGGCCATGGTTTCTTCCACGGTGATTGGCTGGATAGGACCACATGTTGGCGGTAGTTGTGGGATGGGTGGATGGCTGAATTCTTCTGTTGAGATTTTCTCGAAGTAGTCACACCACCTTTTCGTCGCCTTCTTGCGGTCTGTTATGAGCTGACCGTGTTCGTCGTTAACTCCGTAGAACTTTTCGACGTCTTCGGTCTGCCGCTGGCGAGATCTCGCAAGCCGGTAGATGAGGCGTTCGCCGCCATCTTTTGCGTCTAGCTGCTTGCTGATGTTGTCATAGTGTGCAGCCTTCGTGGCGGCCACGGCCTTCTTCGCTGCTTTCTTCGCTATCAAGTACTGCCGCCAGTTGTCAACCGTTTTGTCACCAAGGAATACGTGGTACAGACGTTTCTTTTCGCGCACTTTAATTTTCACTTCGTCCGTCCATAGCCATGTTTGCCTGTCAATTTTCCGTCGACCTGGTTTGGTCGTACCAAGTTCGGAACGTGCTACTTCTACGATTGCTCGGGTTGCGTTCTCCCAGGTCTCGTCGATGGTCGTTACCGGTGGTAACTTTATGCGGGAAGTTACGCTTTCTTCTTTCTCTTTTAATCGCCACCACTTTATTCGGGCCGGTCCGCATCGTTCGTCGTGCATCCTCTTTGGCGGCATGATTTTCATGGTGCAGATAAGCGGACGATGTTGTGTGGCGACGGCTTCGTACGGTACAACCTTCGCGTCGGTTACTAGCTTTTGATCGCGATGTCGTACGAGAACGAAGTCTATCTGGGTTTGCGCGTTGCCACTGTAGAACGAGACGAGGTGAGAAGGACGCTTTCGGAATTTTGTATTCATGATGACGAGGTCGTGAGAGTCAGCATATTCCAGAATGCGCTCGCCATCATCGTTCCGAGTCCCGTACCCAAAGCCCCCATGGCATCTGTATCCATCCTTTGCCGCTCCTACATGACCATTCAAGTCTCCTGCGACAACTATTGTATCTTCCATAGGTACTTCCGCGGTCTTTTCGTCCAGCAACATCCAGAAGTCATCTTTCACCTGTTCACAACAGCCTGTCTGTGGGGCGTATGCCGAGAAGAAGTGAAGACGTTGTTCTGCAGTGGTGACGACGACCTTCATGAGACGGTCATCGAACCGCTGCACCTCGGCTATCGAGTCTCGGAAGCGTTGAGAGACGACTATACCCACACCGTTTCTGGTCTTTGGGCTACCGTTGTAGACTACCTTGAAGCCGTGCCCTATGTCCTTTGACTTGTTACCAGACCATCTCGTTTCTTGTACAGCACATAGGTCTATTCGACGATTCTCGAGTGCTGCTGCCAGTTCACATGAACGGCCTGTCAACGTGCCGACGTTCAAAGTCGCAATGCGCGTCTTGGCTACGTTGTGATCCTTAACGATTCGCATTCTCGCCCCCCGATGCCACCGTTCGCGAAACATCGAGGACCCTCGCATATTTTTCACACCAACCGGGCTCCGAAGGTGCGCGTCGACTCCCGTGGACGCCGTAGCATTTATCTGAGAACCATTTGACATCATTGATCATATGGGTGTGACGTGGGGTATTCCTGGGCCGGCCTGTCACGACGGCCTGTCGCCCGAATACGGGAGGCGATGGCGGGATTCGAACCCGGGACCCCGGTGAAACCTGGTGTTCCAAGAACTGCGCCTTAGACCACTCGGCCAACTCGAAAAAATTTTGGAACGCTTCACGAATTTGCGTGTCATCCTTGCGCAGGGAAGGCGAAGATTATCGTCTAAAAAGCTATTCATACCTTGTATTTAGCTCATTCTGACTTTCCTAGTGTACACAGTTTTGTTGGAGGTTAATTGATCAATCCTATCTGTTTAAATAGCTATTTATTGGTGTTTGAGAGAGCTTGGTTGGGAAGTTTCTTTTTGGCTACACCCTAAAAACGCGCCCTTCTATGGCCATCATCGGTAGGAATCTTAATCTGTTCTTGCTGTAGTTAAACTCTTTGAGCTTGGGTGACTTAGCATGGTTAGTTCTTACCCATGTATTGCGAACTTAACTACTTCTTTGGCTAATACCAGAAATGGCCTGAAAAACATAAGAAAACGTGTTGTCGAAAATTTGAGCTATAGCGGTCACGCCTGTGATACAGGATATCCGGTGACCAGTACGGCTGTTGTTTTAAGTGATTCTTGGTCTTTACCCTCGTAAACAAGCCCAAGGAGTTTGTTTTCAAGGTGAAGGTAAAAGTTTCGTACGAAATTGTTCCGTAAAGTGCCAATGTTTTCAAGGTGAAGGTAAAAGTTTCGTACGAAATTTTTGCGTAAAGTGCCAAATTACTTATTATGGGATTTTTCTCCTGTTCAAATCACGTATGAAAGAAAAAGAATCGGTCCTAATCTTATTTCTCTTTAACTCTCCTGCTTCGAGTGTATTTTTCGCATTTTTCAGCGCTTACTCCTATCTACAGGATCAATCCCTCCTTCCTGTATAGTTTTTGAAGATTTTCAAAACAGTAGATGCCCTAGTTCTATAGTTTCTTTCTGCTCGGACAGTACTGGTTTGGGGTACATGCATCCTCTCTTCTGTCTCAATAAGTTGCTATTCATTCATATTATCCTAACGCTGGTTCTCATACCAATGATTGATCACCACATGGGAAGGGTAGTTATTCGCTAAATGTATGTAGATATGTAGTTTTAAATGTTCAGAGTTTCGCTATGTTTCATGTAATGACGTCATTCATATTGCAGTCAAATAAGTTAGCTTTTAAGCCCCAACGGTTGTAGCATTTTTCTCTTATCCAAAGAGCACTCATAATTGGAAATTGCGTAGAGATCTAGAAATTTTCTTATACATATAATGGCCTTCTGTCGATTCGGACTGCCCCATTAAAGTTAAAGGCATAAGAATGGTAGTACAGTATTTCTCCAATCTTTTTTTTTCGAGTATTTCCTACTAGTTTCGTGAAATTGTTTTTTTTCTAATTATGAGACTGTTCGAGTGTTTTTTTTTCTTGTTCGACTCCCGAACTTTGTTGTTAAGTATGTTATTTTGGTTTGCGTATCGCCCGGAATATAATTTTCTTCTAAATGTTTGTTTGATGTTAAGTTTTTTTAGCACTGAATGTTCTCGCAACTATTCAGTCAAGTGTGAGCCCGCAGATATTTCGAATTCCTGAATGAGTCAGAGATGTTTCAGATTTTGTACACCCTTAGATTTACATTAAAGTTCTAAACTTATTTCTACGTAGGAGTTAGTCACTGCCCTGTTGGTGACAAATGACACTTGACATCACCCCGCTGCGCAAAAATAAGTTCGCTTTCCGAGAATTTGGGTTCCTGGAAAGAGTTCCTGGTGACGCATTTTTGAGGCGAAGAGGAAGCAGCACCGCCTAGATGGCGTGAAAGTGTTCGTCTGGGATGAGGTCGAGGTTTAGCGACTGTAATAACGGTCTATTTTTTTTTTATATGAGAGGGTGGTCCCAGCTGCTCCTTTAGATGTGGTTCTACCCATGGCTAGCCTGGTTTTTAAAAGGTTGAGCCTAGCATTAGGAGTGGCGGTAGGCTGACATTTGTGCTGAAGATTCCTTTAAATTTATCGCTTCGTCTATTAAGTATTAAGTCTTGGAATCTGGAATAGTTCCCACAAACTTGCCGGAAAAACTGCTCAAAGGCAAGTTTATACTTTCTGCCTTCGTTCACATGAAGTCGAAGAGAAAAGTGTGGAGCGAGAAATACTGCAAGAAGGACTTGTGCTGCTACTAGTCAAGAACAAGGGAACATCTTACCCTTAGAAGTTGGAAAGATATGAAGTTTCCCAATGTGCGTAACTTGGCGCTTCGTTGGTTTTTTAGCTGCAAGGCTGCAGACGACTATAACAGTTAATATCTGGACATCTATGAATTGTTAAACCTGGTATTTTCATTAGTATTTTTTCCAAAGGGAATAGTTGAAAAAACTAAGGAACGCCCTGCGATTTGGTGCGCTACCAGACATCGAAAGAAAACTTTTCAGAGGTGATTTTTTTGTCTTTTTTTTCTCTTTAGCACAAGTGATTGTTCAGTCTTCCCCCTTACTTGTGAATTGTTCAGTCTTCCCCCTTACTTGTGAATTTTCCGTTTTTTTTTTCTATTTTTTCTTCAAGATTTCTGCATCAGATTTGAATATGTAGTTTAGGTTTTCTACGCTGCATAACAATTTTATTCATTTTCAATGAAATTTTCGCTTTGAAAGTTGGTATCGAATCACTGAACCCCCCAGTTTCCTATGTTTTTCTCCTGAATCATCTCTCCTTTTCACAGCTTTTCTAAGCAATCTTCATCTTCTTTGATGTGGTTTATGACCTGGATCTGCTGGCCTGCTCATTGAATTCTTACGAACCTAAATTTAATATGATTGATCATCTATTCATCACATCTGCTCGTTTGTTTTTCCTAGCTTCGACCAGGTGCTTGCCAGTAATCTCAGAAATCATGGTTCCGCTGGATTGGCAAGCAAACATCGCGGAAGTTTTGGTGCACAAAGTAGTGTGATTCATCGGAATTTCGGAGAAGATACAGCATTTCCAGGAGATATAGCAAGAAAAGTTCTAAAACGAAACGCTCCCTAGCTTCCAGAAATCCCAGAGATTTCGCAGTTGCTCGGATTTAATCACTTTTTACCTAAAACCCTCCTAAGGAGCTGGTTTCTCTGTGTGTGCCCAGCTCTTCTATCCATCTCACTTTTTCTGCTGTGGACTCGGCCACCCCCTCATTTATCCTCCAAACAATGATTTCCACTCGAGAAATCCGGATCACAGTCGAAATCGTGGGCGAACCTCCAGAAAACTCGTCTTTTTCCTGCAGGTTAGTCGGAAAACACCCTGCATGCGAAGTGTGCTTATCGATTTTGTGTTGTATTTAGTGTGGCTATTGCTGATCAGCTGCTGATTGATCACCGTCTCACGGTGGGACGCAGCTCCCCGCCCTCGTGCGAATCGCGCTGCTCCTCAACCGCCAGCCGGCGTTTGCTCTCCGCAGTCTTGCTGAGGCACACGCACACACGTGGATCTCTCATACGCACATTCACTGACGACGCTCCGCAGCGATGGTGGTGAGTTGGAGGTGTTCGTTTTTTAGCCGTTCGTCGTGTCCAGTGGTTATTTTTTACCCAGTCGGTTGCCAGTTATCTTCTTAGGGCTAACGAATATCCAGGGACTATTGTAGACCTCGAAAATTGCGGTATTTTAAAGCTTTCTTATCCCATCTATGTCGAGCTATCGTATAGTCATTTATCCAGAGGTTGCTTAGAGTCAGAAGGGTGCTAGGGCGTCATAGAAGGTAAATTTAATTCCTCATTCCTTACCTTTGCTGATGTGAGGTGGAAGGAGTTGGCCACGTTGGTACAATGTTCTATGTTCTGTTTCATTCTTCTGGATTTCTAACCTTTCTTTCTTGTGGCGGACCTCTTGATGCAATGATAAAAATAAAAAAATAAAAATAAATAAATAAATCTCTTTGCTACACCCTAGGTTTATTCTTTATTTTTTATCTACCAACGTCTCGTCCATGTCGCCTTCTCCTAACCCTGAAAGGGCTGCAATTCTGGGCCGGGATTCACGAGACGGTAACCAAGCAAACCAATGACAATTGACTTGGCTGGTTATCGTATAGACCAGGTAATACCAGGAGAGGCAAAACGTGAAAGTAGGTATGCTAGCCTGGTTTCGCCTGGTTATGCGATCATGAATCCCAGCCGTGGAGGAACGCCAAGATTTTTCCAAAAAACTGCTTAGGCCGATCTGCGGCTGGCTCTTTATGATTTCTTTACACTGGTTTATTATCTATCATAACTTCGAACCTATTTCATTGGTTCAAAGGCATCCCTGCGTTTTAACTATTTTACACATTACCAGCTGCATGGTTATGATGTGCCGGAGCGATCCTAAACAATGTGTGGAAGTGCTGGAATGGGGATCTTAAGTGGGATTCAAGATTATCATAGTTATTCTAGGGAATGGATGCACAGCCTTCCAGTAGACTCATTCACTTTTCAAGATTTTAATGGAGGAAATCTTGCAAAGGTTTTAATTATTTACTCCTCGTTAGAAATTCCGACGTGGATAAAAGCGGAATCCATCGCTGAGGATGTGGTGCTACAAGCGGGAATTACCGCAAAAGTGGTCCTATTTGTGGAGGAACTCCATTTTTTAATTTTTTTTTTGGAATAATCAAACAAAAAATACGGATCCATGGTGGAGATTCTCACTTCTTCATTCGGCTTTCATCCCCAAATTTTCGATTTCTCCGAAGCTTCCACAACTGATCGGTGAATGTTGAATTGGACGGACCTGTTTTTTTTTGCTTCGACGAAAAAGGCAAATTAGTATTTTTCTCGTTCAAACTCTTTATTTTTCCGTATTTTCTAGCTTGTTTCCTAGCTGAACAGTCTTCCAAGTAGAAACGAAATCTTCTGAGATTCTGGATCTTTCTTTTTACCTCAAACGAGTACCTTCTAACTGCTGAACTCTTCTGACTTCCTCCATCCTTTTGCACGAATGTTTGTGCTGAAATGTCAGAGAAAGATAAATGATCAAAAATATTAACACGTATACCGGGCAGTCGCGTTTACAAAAATTAAGCAATGTTCTTGTCGTTTGCCGTCTTCACTTTATTATTTTTCCTTACCTGCTTCTGGCGTGTTCAGGTCTTAATCTGATCACATTAAACGAATATTTGAGTTTATGAATTTGGGTCTTGCTTTCACATCCTATTTATTGTGATATTTCAAAACTTAGAAGTTTTCTAGTAATTTCTCTAATATTAGGGGTTAAACTGGGAATGCGCGCTATAGTTTCGACGTTTTTATGAACGCATTGCCAGACATTTTTCGTCAAACTTTTATTACCACTTGGAATAGAAATTCATGTAGTATTTTTCCACATGCGGTTTATTAAGCATTCCTTCATTCTTTTTTTTAAAGGAATTTAAGAAGGAACCGACCAAAATTTCAAAATTTCCGTTTCCTGGGTTTTGTGCTGTTCAAGAGCGTAAAACTGCAGCGGGAATTAAGAGAATTTTCGCTCTATCAACTGGCCAAATCCATGCGACAATAGACTACTCGAAAATGGCCCGAACTTGGGTAACTGAACCGAAATGTGGCTGCTAATCAATTCCTCGACTGGTCTGTTCTTCATCTGTGGAATCGGGAGTCGCACCGCCCATTAGCCCAGACTTTGCGCTATCAGGCGATCACTTGCTTGCGTCGTTCAATCCTTACATGGAAGAGAAAAATTCCAGTACTGCGATGAAACCAAAATTCGGGTGATCTGCTATTTTAGGTCACGGGGCTGCGACATTCCACAAGAGAGCGCTCACTCTCTGCGCGGAAGATGTCCAAGCTCCAACAATACTCATTTCGCATTGAATTTGAACTGGGGTGCTGTAGCTTTGTTAAAAAAATTGTTTCATGCAAAAACGCGCATTTCCAATTTAAAACCCTAATAGTATTGACCATGTAATTGGTTAGGATCATTCATACTTAAACATGTCGAAAAATTGTCGCAAGTCCATGAATAAGTTTTCCTACTTCTTCACTCAGTCGCGTATCGCACGCAAGGATTAATTCCCGTACATAGCATGCAGCGGCTCAGTTCGAATTAAAGGCAGACTATACGGGATGCATGCGTCGGTCACGCGTCAAACGCATGCAAGGATGAATTCCTGTACACAGTATATACTAATAAAAGGCAGGCTATGAACATATCAGATGCATGCGTCAGTCGCGCATTAAACGCACGCATCCAATTAGGGAGGATTTTCCATGGAGACCTCTCAACGGGTTTAGAAGTGATTTGGAACTGTTTAGAGCACCACTGGAATCAAGGTGGCCCTATTTTTATGAGCTTTGGTATGCAAAATTGAAACCAGCGCGTCGAGTAGGTCCAGGATCTGGAAATATCATGGGTGAAGCAAGGTAGGACTCTGGATTTATTTCATCATGGTGTATGATCTTTTAACAGCGGTATGTGTTGATTCACTGTGGAGGCAGCGGTGAATATTGAGCTGTTCGTGCGCAGTTCTTCTCAAAGCTCTGACATTTTCGCGTTGTAAGAGGATTTTTGCGTTGCTGCCCTGCTCGTTTTTTACGATTCCATAAGTTTCCGGGTACACGTGGGCTCAACCTGCGGCGTTGATTGAGTCACTTGAGCCGGTGAGATAAAGGGTTAAGCACCTCGGACGCCTCCGCTTTGTGGTTTCTTTGTGCGAATCCACACCGCATCTGTCACGCCTGCAATTAAATCGGCATTATCCAGGAAAAACTGCCAGTAGGTGGGGCTTTGTTTTTTTTTCTTCGTCCTGGCACCTGTCCCACTCTGTAAGAACTTCCTCTAGACGTTTTTTTAGGAATCACCCCGACTTTCAATCAAAACTTTTGGCATTATGTATCAATTGCCAATAAATTCTCAACCAAAGGCTTCAGAAATTCTAAATTATCCGCCAGACTTCAATGATGGCTCTCCACGGTTAAATTTAGAATGAAATGCTCGTTTGGAATTTAGAGTTGAGAACGTGATATCTTAGAAATGTCCTTTTTCTCACGTGCAACTGTTCCGTTCTCTTTTGCATTGGGGAGCACATGTTGTTTGCCCTGAGATGAGAGATAAATGCGCTTCAATTTTTATTCATCCTCCATTATTTAATTGAATTCATTTGATAAAGAAAAAGTCGAGTCTTACACCCTGAGAATCCAGAACTTTCAAGGACGGGTGCGCTCTCTGGATCAGACTTCGCTTCTTACTGTTAGAATTAAGAGGGTTGTTTAAGCATCTTCACCAACACGTGCTTTGTCCTCCGCAAAAGTTTTCTTTTCTTTTTTCGTTTTTGTTTCCTTTTAGTATACCAAATCCTACACAAATCTTATGCGTCGTCGCCTAATTCGCTACCGATTTTCATCTTCTTTTAGAATTTACATTTATTGTTTTACGGAGGCTTTTCATTTTTGAAACTTATTTGGCCGTCAAAACTCGGCCCGATATACGTATTTAATATTTTACCCCAACATCCAGTTTTTTAAACTTCTGGAGGAAGACACGGAAGGTAATCATCCTCTCCCATCAATTTTATCCACTCTGCTGTCCAATCAAATTTATCCGTCCGCTGTTCATTCCTCCACGCAAATGTTGCACTTTGGCAAGAGGCAACACAATTTGATGATGCAGCGCATCTTAGTTCTTTAATTACTGGAAAAGATGTCCTGAATGTGAACGGATTGGGCAGGATATCCAAGCCACAACAGCATATCCGTTGGAGCTTACAAAGAACATGATTGGAGAAGATCCACGAGCAAACATAGAGTCTTTGAATTCCATTGGAGGTAGGACATATGTAAATATTGGTACGGGTTGCGATTGGGTGGATTTTGTAAATGGATCGTTGCTCCCAAACATTTTGAAGTGTTCCCGAGCACAGCATCGTTTTAAAGTAAACTTAAACCATGAGCTCAGCTGCAGGAACACTTTTGACTTCAGTGTAACTTGTAGATATTTTTGATCCTAGCGCAGTTATTTGGAGGTCTTTGGCTGAGCCGCAACAAGGGGGGGGGGGCGATAGGGAGCGGTTTGGAGGAAGGTCTCTTAAAAATCTGTTTAAATATTTTCAAAAAAAAACCACAAAAGAACCAAAGGATTCCGGAATCAGAGAATTTTATCCTTGGTTTTTTTGTTGTTGAAACATTTAAAAGGAAGTCATGCTCTAATTCCATCCCTGTAGTCAAATTTAGGCTATTTTTGGTACTTTTTCTGGTGGGAGAAAAACCTGTTGTAGGGCAAGAACTCCACGGGGTATAGCCTACTCCGCAATACAAGGCCTATTTTTTGGACCAATTTCCATTCCTCACATTTTTACTGTCTTGCTTTGAACAATGTCCAGTGCTCACCATATCAACAGCGCCAGTTGTTAGTTGCTAGAAATCCACTGACTTGAGCCGATCGTTGTCCGAAGATTGATTGAACCGCAGAACGCTCGGAGCACTATGTGAGTGGGTGCTGAGACCGGTGCAGGGTTTGAAGGGCGCATATTTGCGAGCAAATTTCCTCGTGCACAGGGTTTTTCACAAGGTATGAATGGTAAATTCTGGAAGAATCTTTTTCTTTCTCTCTGAACAATCTTAACACTGTCTTCAAGTTTTCTCATTAGATCTGTCTAGTCTGAGCGTTGTTGATATTTTTTCCTCACGAACAAATCAGGAGTAGATCACCTCAAGTAACCATGCTCACCAGAATATTACCTTTTTAACCTCAAAATCCGTGAACATTCAACAAAGTAGTTTGGGACTGAAACCGAGTTGTGGTATTTTTTGGCCGGCCTATCATTCTATACAATGTGAATTTAAACAAGCTTTTCCCAAAATTTGGTGGAATTTCTACTGGTTCTGAGGGCTTGTTTTGATTGTGGGCTGATCCCACTTATTTAGTTTTTTACTTTTATCCCTTTTTTGTCGCTTACGGCAGTGTTTACACTCTTCTATTCTTTTTCAGAAGGTAAAATTCGCCAAGGAGCATTATGATGTTATGAAGAAGTTCGAAGCTCAGCATCATCCGGATATTTGGAAATGGATTATGGACAAGGTTAGTGTTCGAGTATAACCTTTAGCTGATTCTGCTTTAGTGGACACTTATTCATTCCTTTCCGTTATGGATTAATTTTTTATTTGGCTACTGAGATCTCTATGAATCTGTCCAATAGGAATGCATGCATAATTTCCTTCATTGTTTCAGCCCACGACAGTTAAATTGGCGCACCTCCGTGCGCAGTAAATAAATAAATAATTAATTAAATAAATAGATTTGTGGATCATTAAGGACTGGCACACGTTTCAGGTTGGCCGAAGTGAGAACTTGGAAATACTGGATGTATCCGAAGAAGCTTGTGTTTTCGCGATAACGTTAGCAGAGAAGCATCCAAATAACAAGTGAGCGGGTCTTCCTACTTTTAGATGTGCATTGATTGATTTTTTGACCATCGTTGTTTTTTTTACTTTGCAGTTACTCTATTTAATTGAATAAATATTGTTGCTGGTAAAGTATTTCACCCTTTCACCCAATTTGTAGCGCTTTTCAGGCTGACTATTGCTTCTAGAGGTGAAAAGCCGAGTTTCGATCTGCCATCCAATGTGACGTATAAGCGGGTCGATTTTCAAAAAAGTTTCGCTGATATTGAAGATGTGGGTGTCTCATTCTACTTACCTTTATATGTTACGCGAGAACTGGTCCCCGCATTGAAATGATTTTTCTGATATAAAAAATTGATATGGTTTTCGTACAGAGTAATGGAGGAGAAAATTTTCATAGGGGACCTGTTTTTGGATTTCCTTACAATTCATGTTTGAGTTGACATAATCTACCAGTTCTCGTGCACATGGGTAGTTGAAGCATATCGTGCACATGGGAACCAGTTTTCGCACTAGGGTTTCCTGGAGGTTCGTCTTTCCTGATCCAGGAAAGGAGGTTATTTGGAAAGAATACATAACTTAGGAATAAATGAGAGTGTAGGTAGGTTTTCCTAATGAAAAGTTTTATCGAACTTATTTCATGCCAGTGGGCATATGCTGAGGTGCAGCATGTATCATTGAGGTTACCCAGGGTAAACCTGTCCAGGACTGGGATTCATGAAACGTCAACCACGCAAACCAACGATGGTTAAGGTCACAGGCCAACCTATAGACTACATAACCTTGAGAGACACAGGACGGACGCGAAAGTTGGTTTGCTAACGTGGTTTCGCTTGGTTATGCGTTCATGAATCCCAGCCCAGGTTTACCCATAGTTAAAAAACGGGCATCCACTCGTCTACCCTGGGTAATCTTAGTGCTGCACCCAAGTTCTGATGCTGTCATTGTGCAGCCTTCGCTATACCATTTTGACTCCCCTTTCCTACAGCTTCTAGAATACTAGTCACCATTTGGGATTGTTCATTGTCCGTACCATCTAAAGGTATAGATCAGATTCGACATTATGTTGTGGTCCCGTACCGGAACAGCCGCGCCGCAACCGCACGCAGACGTCGATACACTATCCAGCTGACTTGCCTGAGGCCACAAAAATTGGCGCTTCTCTTTGAAAACTTGGCATGTTGCTGTGGAATTTGCATTTTTATGCTGTTAACCTCTGACTGGAATCAGACACCAGTCGCATTGTTTAAACAAACGGAATTCGTTTCTTCTAATCCTGAAGAACGCGGCAAAATAATTGTTTCTCGTTTCTTCTTGGCTGTTTCTTCCAGAAAGATGGATGATGAACACCGTGCTCAGCTAACATATGTTGCATCTTGTACAGCGAACACAAACACATTAATTAACGACTCGTATTTTGTCAATATTCTGGCTAGTAGTGATACTTGGAATAGTTTGGATATTTGGCATGAGCAAGGATGAGTGGAGCCTCTTGTTCGGGAAGATATGACTTCTCTTGCGGAACGGATTATTTTGGGAAGCTTTTTGATAATTTAGTAGGGACAGGCACTTTTTACAGTTTCACTTCCATAATTTTTCCAAATTCTAGAGATCACTTAGTGGATGGATCTTGAATTCTGGCTTTCACTACGCAGTTTGGCATTTCACTGGATAAAAATAAGGATAAAAGGATGGAGTGGTCGGCGGTGATCAATCCCTTCACGAGGGATGCGCCACGCATTCGACGTCATCCGAAGCATCGAAGAGGCGTTGAATGCGTATGTGCCCTGTGGCTTGCGGGGGCATCCGATGAACCAAGTCAGTGCTTCATCCTCCCAGACTCCTCTGGTACCAATTTATCGACCCCGGGGGATGGAAGGCTTGGTCGGCCATGGGCCAGATTGAACCATCGACCGTGTTCGTGCGCAGCTAGCCTCTTACCGCTGCGCCACACGCGCCTTCATTGGATAAAACAAAGATTATTCAGCCAAAAAAATCAAAGAAGCGGAGCAACAAAATTGGATGGTACATGGCTTTATCATAAGTCTAGGATATTACGCTTTTCGAGTGCTTTTGTCGTTCAAATAGGGATTCCTTCCAGGTGCTGTATGCACCCTTGAGATTACCCTGGGTAAGCTTGTTAGCATAACAGCAATTTATCCATCGTTAACACGGGCATCTACTCGTTTACCCTGGCTAACCTAATTGGTTCTCCCAGAGCATAGATGGGATGAAAAGTAGGCAAACGAAAACAATTGCTTTTTGGGCTAAATTTACCACGAAACAAGTCAGTGGATACATCTCTGGATGCTCAATTTAACTGGTTACCTTATTTTCTCGTCAAAAATCCTTTATTTTCCTTCTGATCTGTGTGAGAATTTCTCATTCAGAGCATTTTACGCAAAAGAGGTGTTGTATAAATTGAACAAAAACCACTCGGTTATTCCCAGAAGAAATACTGGGCCTCTTTTTCCGGCTATTTTTTCTTTATTTGTGCTTCGAATGCTCATCTGTGGAGAGTTTGCGACAAGGATCACTTGGTCTTTCGACGGATCAACAAGTGTCGACACTTTGCACATATTTGCTTGTTTCGTTTTGAGCCAAGAGCGAAACGGTCCTAGATTTGGCTGACAAAAATTTCAGTAAGCTTCGTTTCAGATTGGAATGTTCGACTTCATCATTTTGAATGAGATGACCCACGAGGTGCCGGATATGGCGGCATTTTTCAGAAAATTAAAAGTTCTTCTCAAAGGTGAGCAGAAATAGCTTGTTCAGACTGCAGTTCAGTTCATAAAAATCCTTCAAACCTTTATAAATAGTGGTGAAATCGTTCAGATAATGCACCAATAGTTGTTCTATCACGACCAAAGAATCCACCACTGCCTGTGCCCGAGTGTTGTTTGATGTTGTGGAGAAAACTCGCGCCAACGAGGGAAGAAGTGCAGGCAGCAGTCAAGGCGGTAGGTTTCTGAATAGTAACTTTTTTATTATTGATTCCTAGATGATAGATATTCATGTGATTTAACACAAGGATATCCGTTCTGATAGGGAGCGAGGAGAGGGAAGGGTAGAGGACTTCCAGACTTTATTCAATATGTGACATAAATATTTCCAGTTACTAGTTTCAGATAGGTTGCTATCGTCATTGTTTTTGAACTTGATTTGATCATCTGATTCTGATACAAGTTTTATTTTCATAATTTTATTCGCCTGCTATCTTTTAAGTTAGCTCTGCTGCTTCTTCCTCTTCTTCTCTTCTTTTTTGCGTTCCTCACCCTCCTCGTCTCGGAAAGCTTATAGCCTCCTTGTTCTCCTTGAATTCCTCGGATGAACGACTTTTCCCGCCATTTGTCACTTTTTGTTGCGATCTCCTGGAACAGTTCGCAGTTTATGTTCACAAATCCATCCAAAATCCAGAGTGTGTAGCTGTTTATCCACAAACGGATGCCGTCTCTTCACACCTGCATGGGTCAGGAGGTCACTCTGGATAAACTGCTCCATAGAGGAGCTGTTTATCCGGAATTTTCGGATAAACATCTCCTCAGTGCACCTGTTTATCCGAATTCATTTCTGAATCAAAATGGTTGTTCCTGACACCGATTCTGAAGCATCATCATTTTTAAACGTATTAATCTTGACCATGATGAAGAAACAAGTTCCTTTCCGCATATTTCGAAATGGAACTAGTATTTATAGGCAATATTGAACATTAGGTATCTAAACATACATGGAGTCGGTTGCCATCTGCAAAAATTAGATGCAACCTAAAATCGTACTTGTCTCTAGCGAACGAATAGCGAATTTTGATCAGAACACGGCTCAGATTATCCGCATATGAGATTTCTTTGTTCTGTTTTTTTTTTTTCGAATTTTGACCTGTTTCTGTTCTGTTTGAATGTCCGGTACTTTTTTTTAAATTACGGAGCACCTTCGAGTGCATGAAATAAATAAATAAATAAACAATTTATTTTACAGAAGCATAACCCTTTTGAGGTTTTTTTTGGGGGG